>SJYC01049760.1:0-17277 GCA_006408675.1 Madoqua kirkii | reverse complement strand
CCTCGGGCCCCACACTGCTGGGTGCTCTGTGTCTCCCCGGCCCGTGCCCTCCCAGGGCCTGGCTCCGTGGGCGGGTCTCCGCCCTCCTCGTCTCTGCACTCCTCCAGGTCTCAGGGCAGCCCCCCTCTCCCGCAGCGGGCTGACCCCAGGTGCCTCCCCAGGCTCTGGGTGGGCGTTCCCCACACCTGTGGCACTGGCCACTGCAGAGGAGGTCTCCTAAGGATGTGCATTCCCAAGCAGGGCCCCTGTCCTGGGCTGACTCCACCCCACCGTGGCCCCCCTGTGCTCCCTTCCTCTGACTTTCCCGACCTCCCAGTCTCCCTGTCCGTCCCACCCGGGAGCCTCTTCTGAGCCTGCGCCCATCTGTTCTCCTCCACAGGAAGGAACCCAGTGCCACAGCCCCAGTGGGTGCCGGGGGCGTGGCTCCAGGCTCAGGGAACAACGCAGGGGGACCCAGCCTCCTGTGCCGCTCCCTGTGAACCCCCCCAGTTCCCCAACGCCCAGCTTCAGTGAGGCCAAGGCAGCTGGCAGCCTGCTGAATGGGCCTCCGCAGTTCAGCGCCGCACCCGAGATCAAGGTGGGCCCACGCCTCTAGCCCCCACAGCCCCCCGGCCCCTCGCCCACACCCCTGCGCCGTCACCTCGGCTCCGGCTGCTCTGCTGCTCCCTGCCAGGGCCTCTGTCCCCTGGACTCTTGCCTCACTCCTGTGTCCACGGTCACCTCCAGCCCTCAGTCTGTCCCCAGCTCGCCCCACGAGGCTGTCGTTTAACACGACTCACTGTCTGGGGCTCACTGCTTCCTTCCCTTTGAAGACAGACAGCTCAACTCCAGAAAAGACTTGTCTGCTCTGAGCCACTTTGTGCTGGCTGAACTCACTTCCCACCTTCCCTGCAGATGCTGTTGGGCGGGTCTGGTTGGGGTGGGGCACAGGGTGCTGTGGACCATGCAGGTCCACCTGCCTTAACGTGGGGAGACCCCCAGCAAGGGCTTGGGGAGGGGAAAGGCTCATATCCAGGCTGGGCCCAGGGCCGGGGTGGGCAGCTTTAGCAGACAGGGTGAGCGGGCCAGGCGCGGCCTCCTGAGCCAGCGTGTCTGCCCTCGGCTCCTTGGGAGACCCAGCCCTGCACTGTCCCCTGCCCCTTCTTCCTTTAACCGGAAAACAGAAGGGCTCACAGTCCCGCCTCCAGTGTGAGGGCTTCTTTGGAACGGGCCTCACGACGCTCTCAGAACCGTCTCTGGCTCAGAGTAAGCACCCAAGCTTGAGAGGTACAGTGGACAGGAACCTCCGTGTGTGCGTTTATTTCTCCGGAGAAAAACGAGTCTTGAGGTTCCCGACACTGGTCCACGTTTTGTTTCTTCCGGTTACTGAGTGAGCCATGGGGATGGGTAGAAAGGGTTTTGAAGGGAAATGACAGGGGAGATGCAGGTGGAAAGGTCCCCGCAGGGCCTGTGCGTGCAGCACGCTGTGGGGTGAGGGAGCCCGGGAGCAGGGCAGAGCCTTGTCACTGCCAGCGTGGGGTGAGGAGGTCAGAACGGCTGCAGGGGCCGGCCAGGCCGGAGCGGGCGGTGAGCGGGCCCTTCTGGCGTGCGGGCGTGCAGAGAAGCAGGCGCTCGGTGGGGCTTCCCACAGCGCGGACCATCTGCACCGTGGGGGGCTGGGGGTGCCCTGTGGTGCTGTGCAGCAGGGTCCACGCGTGCTGGGCGCCTGGATCGGCGGGCGCTCGGCTGTGCCCGGGTCTTCTCCCCGCCACTCAGTGTTGCTGGAGCTTGTCCTATACAGACAGCTTTGGCTCAGCCGAACCTCAGCGGAGAGGTGGGTGTGCTGACCGCGAGGACCAGGGCCTGCCCGTGGCCCTGGCCTCAGCCACCCTGGCCTCAGCCACCCTTCCTCCCCAGGCCCCTGAGCCCCTAAGCTCGCTGAAGTCTATGGCAGAGCGTGCGGCTATCAGCTCTGGCATCGAAGACCCTGTACCCACGCTGCACCTGACTGAGCGAGGTGAGTAGCCAGGGCCGGGGTGGGCCTGCCAGGCAGGCTGCACGCTGCGGCCTCACGCTTGCCACCGCCCCGCAGACATCCTCCTGAGCAGCACGTCGGCGCCCCCGGCCTCGGCCCAGCCCCCCCTGCAGCTGTCGGAGGTGAACATCCCGCTGTCGCTGGGCGTGTGTCCGCTGGGCCCGGTGCCCCTCACCAAGGAGCAGCTCTACCAGCAGGCCATGGAGGAGGCCGCCTGGCACCACATGCCCCACCCCTCGGACTCAGAGCGCATCCGGTGAGGGCCTGTGGCAAGCGAGGGGGCTGCGGCCTGCTGCCTTTGGCCGGCCCTGACGCCCTGTCCCCCACAGGCAGTACTTGCCCCGGAACCCCTGTCCGACACCCCCCTACCACCACCAGATGCCGCCTCCACACTCGGACACCGTGGAGTTCTACCAGCGCCTGTCCACCGAGACGCTCTTCTTCATCTTCTACTACCTGGAGGTACAGCAGGGGCCCCCTGGGCTGCAGGAGTGAGGTGGGTGCCCCCCTGCCCCAGCCCACCCCACCCCTGCCCCCACTCCAGCAGGAGGGTCAGGGCTGGCCTGTCCAGGGCAGCAGGGAGCCCGCCCGCCCCGGCAACCATGGGCACGTTCTTAGGCTTCCCTGGGGACCACCACGGAGCCGTCCCCACTGTGACCCCAGTGAGTCCACAGTGACCTCCGCTCTCAGCCCTCCCTGGGAAAGTCTAAACTGCCTGTTCTCGGCTCTCTCGTCACGATTAGTCGCTTTTCCTTCTCAAAGCTTTTCTGAAAGCACTTTCCCCCTCCTGCCTTTCCCTTCAGAGTCGCACTGCTGTTTCAGGCCCAGCCCAACCCGCTCCCGCTCCCGGCGCCTGCGCGCTGAGCCGCGGCGCCGCGTCCGCCCGGGCCGGCGCTCACCTCCTGCTGGGCGAGCAGCGCCCTCCGCTCCCGCTCTTTCTCCTCCTCGCGGGCTCGGGCCTCGTCACGCCGCACGCGGGCGACATTGTCCTTGTTCCGGACGTGCCAGCTCTTCTTGGGTAAAATATTCATGGCGCCCCAGCCGCCCGCGGCCCGACAGGCCCCCTCCTGGCACTTTCAATTGGCGAGAGGCAGGCCCCGCCCCGCTGCTCCCTCCTCGGCCACGGATTGGCTCTGCGCTGCCTGGCACGAGATGTGTATAAGAGACAGCCAAGTACATGATGTGGTTCCAGAGGCACGAGGAGCCCAAGACCATCACAGACGAGTTCGAGCAGGTGAGGGCCCCTCCGCGCACCCCGTCGGCCCGAGTCCGCGTAGCGCGGCCCACCCGGCCATCCTCCTCCCCGCCCTTCCCCGCCCTGGCCGGCTCCGGGTCAGCCCAGAGATGGCTTCCTCTGAGGAGCCTCCCAGCCCCGCGCAGCCTGGCCCCTGCCTCGCCTCCCGCCGGGGGTGGGGCATGCGGTGTCTCCCAGCCAAGATCAGGGCGCACGCGACGCTCCCCACACCCAGCGGGGCAGGGGCTCGGCTCCATGGAAGGAGACGTCTCCCCCTTCTAATAAGTAACGAGAACCTCCACTTCACCGAGCCAGACCACCTGGGTTTGAACCCAGCTCTAGCTGGTGACTGGACGGTTCACGGGAACATCTGTCTCCATCTCCTTCTCTGTAAAACGGGGAGACAGGCCCTCCCTTTCCGCGGCTGTTGAGGATTAAATGCGCTGGTGGCTGTAAGCAGCGCCGGCGCCTGCTGTGTGCTGTCCTGGCTGCGCCGTCCTTCACTCCGCTTGCAGCCGGTGTGTGCCGCAGTGGCTCTCCACCAAGCCTCCAGCAGAGGCCAGGGTCCTCAACGGGGAGCTCCCTTGCGCTCCCGCAGGGTCTCTGAAGCACACCCACCACTCACTCAGAACCCGCCCGCCCCACGGTGTCTCCCGCACACTGACTGCAGCCCTGCCCCTGCCCGTTCGGCTGTCAGCCCCTGACGGGAGTGTGTGTCTAGGCGCCAGCCCCTCAGAAGTCGCTGCGCCACCGCGGTAGTAATCAAATCTGTCCAGGCAGTGTGCCTGGATGGAGGCGCCAGCCTGTTCGGCAGCCTTGAGGGTTTGCCTCACTCAGCAGTGATCAGTGCTCCAAAGGCACAGCCATCGCAAGGAGCGGCAGGAGTTGGGCGCACACGCCCGGAACCAGACCTGGCTCCACCGTGGGACGAGCACATTCCTGCCCGAGCAGAGCCTCCTGAGGGTGCAGGGAGGCGGCGTGTGCGCGCAGCGGGCCCTGAGCGCCGGCCCCCCGTCCTCCGGCCAAACCCTGAGCCCCGTGCCCTCACTGACCGCCTTCTCCCCCGGTCAGGGCACCTACATCTACTTTGACTACGAGAAGTGGGGCCAGCGGAAGAAGGAAGGCTTCACCTTTGAGTACCGCTACCTGGAGGACCGGGACCTCCAGTGACACCGGCCCCGCCTCCCCTCCCCGCATGCAACCCCGCCCAGGTGAGGGCCCCGCCTCAAGAGTCAGGGAGCCACGGGTGGGTCCTGCCGGCGGGGACGCCGGGCCAGCTGGGGGTTGAACTGGGAGTTGTATCGCCTCCGCCGCTCGTCCACCTCTTCCGGCTGCTCCTCTGGGGCCGCCGCGCCGCCCACCCGGGCTAGCAGGGCCTCCGCCCGCGCCCTCTCGGCCGCTTCCCGCCGCAGACGGTCTGCTCGCAGCTGCTCCAGGGACGGAGGCCTGCAGGGAGAGGACAGTCAGTGTGGGAAGATGGAGGCCCAGCACCTCGAAGGGCAGGCAGGGGGTTGACGCTGGGACCCGGCAGCTGGCCTCGCCGCCTCAACAGGCAGTGCCCCTCTGCCAGTCCTCGGCTGGGCGGCCCTGCGCACTGCCTGGCTCATCCCCTCCTCTGTGGGAAGGAGACCGGCCAGGGTGCCAGCCTGCACTCGGCGGTCTGGCATCCTAGGGACACAAGCACACCTGTTTACTCACACCTCTGCTCCTCAAACTGGGGCCTCAGAACCACCTCAGAGCTGTCCAGGATTTAACGTATACAGCGCGAACCAGAGCAAGCAGCTGAGAAGACGGCCCACCAGCCACCAGAGCAGCGGCCTTGGACTAGATACCACGGAGTCTCTGCAGACCCCAGAACAGGGCTGGAAACGTTCAGCAGTGCTAGGAAAATGGGCCTGACCTCGCAGCCCCCCGAGCCCCTGTCTCAGCCGGAGCCCCCGTGGAGCCCGCCTGCCGAAGGAGGCGCCTTACTCCTTGGGCCGCTGTTTCTCAGCCTTGCGTTCCTCGCCGCTGTGACCACCACTGTCTCTGCTGTGCTCTCTCTTCCTCCCCAAGTGCTGCTGCATCTCCCGCAGCGGGTCCAGGCGGCTCTTGATCCTCTCATCGGGCCCAGGACCAGAAGCAGGGCTGCCCCGCCTCGGGGGCAGCTGGTACCACGGGGGCTGAGTCTGGGCTTCCGCTGCACTCTGACCCAGGTACGTCAGGATGCCCAGGGCTTTCTCTTGCCTCTCCTGAGGGAGACAAGATGTGAAAGTGAGAACAGGCAGTGTGTTCCCTCTTAGGGAGCCAGGGTTCCCGCGGAGGCAGAACCAGACATTCAGCCAGCAGAGCCTGTCAGGAGCCCGGTAGGAATTCTGCCAGCTCCTGGGACTTCAGACCAGTCCCCAGAGTGCCCCTGCTCTGGGGCACAAGGACACCTTCAGCAACAAACAGCATAGGAAGGAGGGGGCTGCTTATGTGAGGGTTCAAAGGCAGCATCTTTAAGGAGAGTAAAAAAAAAAAAAGAAGCCAGGTAAAGCAGTGACTGAGTGGGGAGAGGCGGGGAGGCAGTCTGATAGGAAACCCCTGAGGGCAAGTGAGGGACAGCATCTGATTCACATTTTAAGAAGCTTAACATTTCCCAGCGTCTTCAGGGTTTGCACATCAGGTTAGAGACCTGAGGGGGTCTACCTAGCACCCTGCATAATCAACACCTCTTACATGCTAGATTCTAATACTATTCTGAGTTCTCTAGCTTGTTTAATCCCCACCATCTCCCTAAATACTCCGGTAGTCACACCTGAGGGCAAGGTACACCCCCACCCCTAGCTCCACCCGTGATCCGAAGAAGAGGTAGATCAGCTTACCTTCTCCTGTCGCTTCTCTTCCTCGTACTCTTTATTGCTTCTCGTCACCCCTTTCCCTTCTTCCAGCAGCTCCCGAAACAGATCCACGGGGCCAGAACTGCCTCGGGCTCCCGTTTCTGCTTCCAGTGCAGGAAGTGAGTTCTGATGCCTGGCTTTCTTCCGTAGGAATTCTGTGCGGGCCTGGAGGGAAAAACAGTTACAGGCAGAACATTCAGAACCTAGCTGTAACCCAAGGGACTCTTGACCTGGTGCCGACCACCGCGGTGGTAAGGGCTCGTAGGAAGGGAGCAGGGGCGCTGGGAACCCAGAAGAGGCACCTGACCCTGGGGAGAGGGTGGAGCAGTGAGGCAAGGCGTGGTTTGTAAGCCCCCTTCCAAACAGTAAACCAGGGGGTTTCATTTTTGACACAAAACAGCTATAAAGGCAGCCAAAACATCTGTTAGGACAGGTGATCTGATCTCCAATTTCTATTGATAACCGTGAACTTAAAATATTACTTTGGCTGCATCAGATCGTCTTATAACATGTGCGATCTATTTCTCTGACCAAGGACTGAATCTGGGCCCCTGCATTGGAAGCCACTGGGCCACTAGGGAAGTCCGATAAATGTGGCCTTTAAAAACCCTGACTACCCCCCAGCCAGTGCTGACGATCGGAGTAGTCAAAGGACTGGAAGCTAGGTGTAAAGCAAACAGGTGAGGAGTTAGAGAGCCTCTGTTTGCGCGCAGCGGTACTGCCTTCTGCACTGTCGCTTCGCCGTGTCTCCTCCTCTGAAGCCATCTCACTTCGCCGCCGAAGGGAGATAACCGCCCCGCTAAGAACGAACAGGGCTCGAGAGACTGCAAATCAAGCGCTTTGCACCGGATGAACAACAGGGGAAAGCGAAACTGAAGTCGCTCAGTGGTTTCCGACTCCTTGCGACCCCACGGGATGTAGTCCACCAGGCTCCTTCATCCAGGGGATTCTCCAGGCAAGAATACTGGAGTGGATCGCCGTTTCCTCCTCCAGGGGATCTTCCCGACCCAGGGGTCGACCCGGGTCTCCTGCACTGCAGGCCGACTCTTTACTGTCTGCGCCACCAGGCGGCAGCAGGAGCTCCCTGCACAGGGTGTTTGTACAGCTAAACGAACAAGCGGCCCGAGCTTCCGCGGACTGCGCAGGGCTCCGATTATTCACGAGCCCCTACTCCGGCCCTCCAGGAGGACCAAGGAGAGGTCGAGGGGAACGGCGGCACGGCCCGCAGGCCCCTCCCGGGAGCCGGTCCCCAGGCCCGCGCGGCCGCGCCGCACCCGGCGCCGCCCCGCTCCCGCTCCCGGCGCCTGCGCGCTGAGCCGCGGCGCCGCGTCCGCCCGGGCCGGCGCTCACCTCCTGCTGGGCGAGCAGCGCCCTCCGCTCCCGCTCTTTCTCCTCCTCGCGGGCTCGGGCCTCGTCACGCCGCACGCGGGCGACATTGTCCTTGTTCCGGACGTGCCAGCTCTTCTTGGGTAAAATATTCATGGCGCCCCAGCCGCCCGCGGCCCGACAGGCCCCCTCCTGGCACTTTCAATTGGCGAGAGGCAGGCCCCGCCCCGCTGCTCCCTCCTCGGCCACGGATTGGCTCTGCGCTGCCTGGCACGTCCCCCAAGGCTGTAGCGAGAGCTGACTGGCTGCAGGGCCCACGTCCCCCGTCTCCGAGAATCGCGCGTGGCGTCGCATAGCGACCGCCGGTCCCCAAGACTCTGGTTCAATCAGGTGTCCCCGACCCGGCTCCTGAAGGCAGCCGCTGACTGGCTGGCGCGGTTTCTCTCGCGGAAGGGTCCGCCACGGTCTCAGACCCACACATTTGATTGGTTTATGTCCTGCGGAAGCCTTGCCCCAGCTTCTGGACCCGAGACTGAAAAGCACTCAGCAGCCTCCGCTGTGTTTATTGATACAGTACTAGATTTATTGATACAATACTAGAGGTTCACTGGAGGGTCGGGGGGCTCAGCAGGGAATCCCGGGGCTGGAAAAGCACGCGGTCTTCTCCAGTTCGCTCATTTTCCAAATGATGTTGACGAAGCTCAAAAAGGATCTGGGAGCAGGTCTGGGGTTGGAAGTGGAACGTCACCCCAAGCCAGGCTGGAGAGGTCAAAGAGTTCTGTCGGCCGAGCTCAGCGCCACAGCGCGCTGTGCCAGGAAGACTTTATTCTGCGCCTCCTGAGGGAAAGGTAAAGAAAGGGGGAGGTGAGACAAATCTCTCCCCTGTATTCCTTTCATACTCTCCAGGACCCCTTCCCAGGGGCCAGGCCTGGCTCACCGTCTGTATCTGGCGTTTGAGTTCAGAGATGAGGCGTCCATATGAGTTAGCCAGGGCCACTGTATACGCCATCAGGATGCTAGAGAAGATAAAATGGAAGCCACTCTCCAAACGTTCTCAGAATATCTTCCACGTAGGGCTTTTTAGAAACCAGGGGTCTGGACCTCCTCCTTCAGACTCAAGGAATCGAAGCATCCCAGCCCCCTCCTTCGCTCAGACCCGAGTTTGGGCCCCACCCCCCTTCTCTCTCGGAAGCAGGCAGCGGGACCCCAGGTCAGACATTCAAAATCAGACCCAGGAGCTAGCGCCCTCACCTGGAGATCAGCAGAAGGGGCACAGCAAAAGCCTGGGTACCCAGGAAGAAGAGAAAATTCTGGGCCGTCTGAGGCAGTTCGCAGATAGACTCGGGGATCGCCACCCAGATGGACGACTGACCTCGGAATGGACCACACAGCTTGGAAGGTGGGATCCTGGAGTCAGAGACAGGAAGAGCTCAAGGATGGCCCAAAGTCAGAACCCTGGACAGGAGGGTGGTGGGACAGAAGAGGCCAGTACCTCTGACACTTACAGGAAGATGCTATAAAGCACAGGAACAGCGGAGATGGCCAGACCCAGGAGAAGGACCAAGGGGAAAAAGAAATTCACAGTGGAGGCTCGAAAGGTGCGGGAGGCCGGGGAGCAGGTGGAGAAGAGGGTGATCTGGCAGGAGGGGATGAAGGGAATCTGAGACACAGGAATCTGAGCCCCAGACTCTCCTTCTCCACCATCCGGGAGCCCTAATCCCTGGCCCCTCTCCTCAGTCAGGAGCCAGGAACCCCAGGTCTTTTCCACCATCAGACACAGTCCGGGTCCGTCCCCCACCTCCCTCAGACCTAACAATTGGGATGCCCTGGACCCTTCCTCCCACATCCAGGGGTCTGTCCTCCAGAACCGTCCTCTATCAGGATCTCGTAGTCCGGGACCCCGGCATCCTCCCCCACCAGGATTCGGGAGTCACATCCTTAAGTATTCTCTTCTCCCAGAATCCAGAAACCCAAGCCCCAGTACCTCCCCACCGCTCACCTTCTTCAAGTAGAAAAGCAACAGGAACTTCACCGTGTTGAGCAAAGGCAGTAAAGGGCAGAAAAAACTCCCCACCCAGACCACCGTCTGTGCGTAGATGAGCCCCAGCACTTCGTCGGGCACCTGGAACTCCTGGGCCCTCGCAAAACGGCCCAGCGCCCCGGGACAGAGGCCGCAGAGCAGCCTGAAGGGCAGGGTGAGACGGCCGAATTAGAGGCGGGCCGGCCACGGGGTTCCCCGCCTCCACCGTCCCGCCCACCATCGGAAGGGAGCCTATCTGGAGGCGGGGGTGTGCGCCTAGGGGGCGGAGTGGAGCGAATAATCGTGGCTGTAGGGACCGGGCTACCAGACCCGTGGAGGGGGCGTGGTCTGCGGGCCTAGGGCAGGGGCGGGGCCACAGCACCGGGAGGGATTCTCACTTCCGAGGAAACTGGATGAGCAGGGTGACAGCCAGGCCGGTTAGCAGGTCAAACAGCAGGAGTTTGTACATCTCCTGTCCCAGGCGGGTCTCCCAGCACTGAGGGAGGAAGAACAGGTCAGAAAGACCTCAGGACCCTGTAGACCCAAACAGCTGCGTCTCCAAATTGCAAATGTATGAGACTCTATCAATACTTTATCGGGGGGCTGGGGGGGGGTGGGTCGGGGTCTTTCTTCTTTTTAAAAATCCATACCCCAGTCCTTATGGGGAAGGTATTGTAGCACTGCAAGATCCTCTTTCCTCCCAAACCAAGAATCTGGAACCCACCGGGTTCTTCCTTTCCTTCAAGGACCCCAGGAGTCCCCGCGCCCTCACCGGAAGCTCTTTGTAATTATAGCCACAGGTTTCGCACTTCTCAGCCTCCGCATCCCCCCCGCAAGTGATCTCATTCCAGAGAGAGAAGAGCAGGACCAGCAGAGAGACCAGGCGGAGCGACACTGTCCTGACAAGCGGGAAAGAGAAAAAGGGCGTCAGCACTGACGGAGCGCCCGGATTCTCCTGTGTGGAGCGTGCTCACAGTTCTCCCCACTTCACAGATGAAGAAAACTGAGGCTCAGTGACAGGAGGAGTCGGGATCTGAATCAAGATCCCACCGGATCCCAGATCTTGATGATGTCAGTCTCTTATCTGGTAGAAGCAATGTCCCTTGGCCAGACCCAGCCCACGCCAGGAGTCCAGAACCTGAGCAGGATGGACACGATCTGGCGGCTCCTGGTGTAGCCCTCCAGGGGGGCAATGAGCTTGAACACAGGGGGCAGCACGAAGTTGACCCCGGAGATGAAGATGGACGGAAGGTAATCCACCACGAGCTTCAGTACTGGCGTCCGCTGGATAAGAGGCTTGTCCTAGGAGGGAGGGTGGACCAAGAGAAGAGGCTCTGCGGTCCTGCAGGGGCCATGCTCACCATTATCCTCCCCCAGCCTCTTCTTCCTTCAGCCCCTGAAAGTCCACGGTCCAATCACCACCACCACCACCACCACAAACACACAGACCCCAATCCTTCCTCTGTGAGATTCCACGAATCACAGGCTTCAGTCTCCTCCACCCTTGGAAAGGCAGGTCCCAGGGGCTTTCCTCCCTCAGGGCCCTCCACACCTGCAGCCCCACGGTGGCCCCGGTAGCCCAGTAGATGCCGAAGAAGGCTGCCCCCAGGAGCGCCAGCACCACCAGGTTGAGCAGCAGGCGCACCGACCACAGCCTGGCTTGTTGGCCCAGGGTCCGCACCGCAGCCTTGCGCCGCACTCGCGCTTCCTCCAGCTCCACCTAAGGCCGGGAGAGACGTCCACTTGTGTTCCGTTGCCCCAGGTCCAGCCTGCGGTCCACGCTCCACGGGAACTGATGCGGCATCGGCTCCCTAAGAACATCTATAGTCCTGCCCCAGCCCATCCAAGACCCTCCAGATTGACAATTTAAAACTGACTCCGCCCTTCCAAGGCCCCGCCCAACACATCAAGCTCCTCCTAGGGCCCCGCCCAGCACTTCTGCCAGGCCTTTGGAGTTTCGGGTCTACTCTACCAAGCCTTTTCTGGCCACGCCCTGCTCTTAACTGTGACCTGAGCTAGCTTTTCCCTGTACCCTTGACATCAGGCGTACCTGCAGTGGCCTGCAGCCTTTTCCCTCCAGGCCCGCCTCCTAAGAAGAAAGCTCCGCCCAGCATCTCTCTGGAGGCCCCGACCCTGGCCCAGGCCCCGCCCATTCTCTCAACCCCGCCCATTCTCTAAACCCCGCCCCCTCGGGTGCTCGGGTGCCCCCTGCTCACAGGGGCCCAGCGCTAAGCGCACCTGCAACTCATACAGGATCAGGCGCTGGCGGAGTCTCACGTGGACCTCCCCCCTGAGTCCAAAGTTCCAGGCGGAGAACACGCGGTGGCTGTAGCGGGTCAGGGCCTCTGATTCAGCCAACAACGTCTGCTTCAGCCCAGACACCGAGCTAAGAGAGGGGAGAACCGGGAGATGGAGTTAGGCAAGACATTCGTGAGCACGCAGACACCCCTCCCCTCTTAGGGGGCAAATAGGGAAAATGAACTCTGAGACACAGGGCACTTGGAGACCTGCTACCTGATGGACACACATCCAGTCATTGGTGCCAAAGACTACAGAGATTCAGAAACAGACCTGGAGGACAGACCCCCGCAAGGAGGGACAGACACCTAGGAGAGAAGGCCAGCTCTCCTGAGAAGGAAACAGAGGCCCTGGAGAGAGACTCAGAGGGGAGGCTGAGACCCCAAGGTGGCAGGGATTGCAAGAAAGGGGCACAAAGACTCAGTAAGAGAAAAGGAGATGGGGAAAGCTGGGTTCAGAGGAGAGGCCCAGAGGCAGGAGGGGGCAGGTAGAGAGACTGGGGAGAGGGGGACAAAGACCTAGGGAGGGGCTGGAGAATCTGAGGAAAGGACTGAAACAGAAAGCGGGACGAAGAGATTCCACGTGCACCTTCACCACCCCCGGTGCCAGCCCCCATGGCCCCGTGTGCACCCACCTGCCCTCCTTGCTTCCACCTGTGCCCTCTCACCCGGCCCCCGCTCGCGAGCCAATCGAACCTTCCTTTTCCGAGGGTCCATGGCATTCCCGCTTAGAACCTCCTCCACAGCTTCTCCTGGCTCCTGAACCCCAGGCGCCTTGCAGTCACAGCCCACCCTGTCTGAAGAGCCTGAGTCTTGTCTGTTCACCGGGCGGCCTCCCTGCCACCCCTCCAGCCCAGAGGTCACCTCCTCAGAGAGCCCTTTACTGGCCACTCCACATAAAGACGGTCCCCACGCGTTGTTTTGTATCAAAGAGGGCCGGCAAACCATGGCCCTGAGACCAAGTCTTGTCTTTGGTGGATAAAGTTTCACTGGCGCACAGCCACGCCCACTCGTTCACCTGCTGCCACAGCCGCTGCTGCCCGGCAGACTGTAGTTGAGACGGAGACCACGTGACCTGCAAAGCGGCGACTGCCTCCCGCCTGGCCTTCCCTTTTTTACCAGCAAAACAAAAAATTTGCTGATCCCTGGTCTGTCAAATTGTCTCATTTACACACACACGCACGCACGGTTGCCATTTCCTTCTCCAAAGTGAAGTTGCTCAGTTGCGTCCGACTCTTCGTGACCCCATGGACTGCAGCCTACCAGGCTCCTCTGTCCATGGGATTTTCCAGGCAATAGTGCTGGAGTGGGTGCCACTGCCTTCTCCTAGTCCTTTCCTTTGGGAGTCTTACAGGCTTGCCTGACTGCCGGTGAGTCTCAGATTTTTACCTTCAGCGCAGACTCCTCCGTCACTACCCCAGGTGCCAGCCCCCACCACCCCCCCAGTGCACCCACCTGCCCTGCTTGCTTCCACCTGTGCCCTCTCGCCTGGCCCCCACATATGCAAATGCCTCCTCAATATTCCCTCACAGTCTACTGATCCAAAACTGCACCCTGGATATTCCCCCCTAAAGCCTCCTTTCTACAGCCCTCCCCACCGCAAATGCCAAACACCTATAGTCATTCTTTTCTTGTCTGTTTTGGAGTCATTCGCTATTATTTTGTTTAATTTTTGGCTGTACCCTGCAGCATACAGGACCTTAGTTCCCTGCCCAGGGGTTGAACCTGTGCCCCCCGCAGTGGAAGGCAGAGTCTTAACCACTGGACAGCCAGGGAAGTCTCAACACCTGGAGTCACTCTTAACTTCTATCATTCACCACATCCCTCTTTCAATTATTAGGGACTCTTGTGGGCTTTAGTCTCAACATACACAGAGTCTCCCTTTATATAAAGAACAAAATGGGCCAAAAGCAAGCTATAGTGTTAATACAAACGATGGTGGTTGGGGGCTGAGCAGTGGATGATCATCCTCTAACACGCCATACCGTCCACTCATTATGGTCTATTCTTGTTACTTGTCTCTCCTGTTAAAATGTCAGCTCCACCTGGACCGACCAGACTCTGTTGGCTTATTTATTTATTTATTTTTGGCTCTGTTTTGCCACATGCCTAGAACAATGTTTGACACATAGTATCTGCTCAGTTACTATCTATCCCTGAGTGAATGAATCACCCCTGTTTATTTCCTATTCAGCCACTCTCCCCTCCAGAAAAGATGCAATTAATTTCTTTGTTTAATATCTTTCCCTCCTCACTAGACTAAGTCACAGGAGGGAGACATCTCCCGTCTTTATCCTCGGCCTGGAGCTAGTCATGAAGCGTTTTAAAATCCGATCGCAATTCAAGCAGAGAGAAAGGGACCCCGTAGGGGAGCGAGACTCAGGCCCGCGGAGGAGGGCGCTCCTCCCCGCCACGGCCCAGGGGGTCTGGGGGCGTCACTGACCGGTGGAGGATGAGCACCAGGTAGAGGAGGCCAGAGGCAAAGGCAGCACACAGGTAGGTGACGGTCAGGTATCGGTGGGGCGGGTAGAACCCGTAGAAGAGAGGAGACCATTCTAGAAAACCCTGCGGAAGGAAAGGCAGGACGAGGGGGTTCAGGGAGCGGGCCGCCAGGGTCGGGGCTCCCTGAGGATCCCGGGACCCAGGCACGCACCTCTCCAGAGAGCAGGTTGAAAAGCTCAGTGGCGAAGGTGACCAGGCCGTGGGAGCCGGGGTTGTAGGAGCCGCAGGGCGAGGAGGCGTTCGGGGCAGGGGGACCCGGGGGAGTCCCCTCCAACCAGGTGGGCAGCAGAACCATGCAGGCCGTCAGCACCGAGGCCAGCACGTTGAGCAGCAGCAGGAAGCGCAGCAGCGAGAAGTAGGACTCGGTGCCGGCGCCAAACTGTCCTGCAGGGGGCAGCAGAGAGGCCGCGGGCTCCGCTCCCAGTGCGGCCCTGGCCCGCCGGCCTCGGACCCCACACCTCCTCCCCAGACCCGGGGCCCAGCCCCACACCTCCTCCCCAGACCCGGGGCCCAGCCCCACACCTCCTCCCCAGACCCGGGGGTCCAGCCCCACACCTCCTCCCCAGACCCGGGGGTCTAGCCCCACACCTCCTCCCCAGACCCGGGGGTCCCGGCCCCACCTCCCTCAGACTGGGGGTCCAGACCCCACACCTCCTCCCCAGACCTGGGGGTCCCGGCCCGCCTTCCTCGGACCCGGGGTTCCAGACCCCGGACCCTCCTCCCTCGGACCCAGGGGTCCAGGCCCCCAGCCCCTCCTCCCTCAGGCGCAGGAGTCCAGTTCTGCCCCAAGTCGCGAGCCCAAACCCCATCGCCCTACCCCCGATCCTCTTCAGCGTCCACGCCCAGGGCTGCAGGGAGCGCAGGCCTTCCCACACCTTCTCCTTGGACCTCCGAATCAGCCGAGTCCATTGGGCCCTTGTGGCCCCCCCGCCCTGAGCCACTCGGTCCCTGGCAAGCCTCTGTCTGGGGGGAACAGAGTCAGAGACAGAACCGCAGCGACCCGGCCACCCCGAATGGAGACCACCAACCGGGTGGAGGCACCCCAGCCGCCGGGCGTCCCTAAGGCGGTGCTCCGTAGCAATGAAAAGGAACACAGCTAACGCTAAGCCTAAGACGGGAAGCACAGAATGCAGGGGTCGGTTCACAGAAAGACCCAGAGTAAGCACACAGTGTCCAGGGGCGCACACAGACGGCGGAGCTGTGAAGAGCAAGGAAGCGAGCCTCTGCAGACGTCTGGGAAGGAGACGGGCGGGGGGTGTGTGTGCCCCAGGTGGAAGTTATCTGGATCCTCGCTTTGGGAAAACTCTGTAAGCCTCTGCGTGGTGTCTCATGCACTTTTCTGTGGGCAAATAGCATCATAAAGTGTTAAAAAAATAAGGTAGGTGTCACATTGTGACTTATAATAAGAAACATATTTCAGAGTGTACGATATCCCACGTGGAATGAAAAAACGTTGAACTGAGAATTCCCTGGTAGTCCAGTGGTTAGGACTCTGCTCTCACTGCTGAGGGCAGAGGTTCAGTCCCCGGTCGGGGAACTAAAAATCCCACAAGCTGCATGGAACAGTCAAAAACTGAAATGAAATGAAGTGAAATAAAAAATTGAACTCAGAAGAGAGTAGGATGGTGGTAACCGGGGGGATAGAGTAGGTAAATGCTGATGTTGGTCAAGGAGTATAAACTTCCAGTTAAAAGATGAATGAACTCTGGGACTCTAATGTAGAGCTCGGTGATCATAGCTCGTAATGCTGCACTGGATACTTGAAGGTTGCCAACAGAATAAGTGTTCTCACCACAGAGAAACAAACAGCAATTATGTGACATCGTGGAGATGTTGGCTAGCACGACCGTGGTGATCATTTTGCAACATATAAGTGTATGTGTGACACCGTACACCGTACACTTATAAGATGCTATCCGTCAATTGTATCCAATGAAGCAGGGGGCGGGGAGGACTTCCCTGGAGGTCTAGAGGTTAAGATAAGGTAAAATAAAAAGAACTATATTAAATATTTGGTCTTCGTCCTGTTAGCACAGGGCTCCTCAAGGCTAGAATTCCCTAAGTGGTGAGAGTGATAAGGTGTCTCTTTTATGTGAATGAGGTTGTATCTCCAGGCAAATAGTGTTACAGTTGAGTTGCGTGTTGGACACCCAACTGGAGTCAGAGCATTGCCTGGCATGAGGGAGCCTCCCCACACCTCGGGACTGGTGCCCAGATTATATAAGGAGCAAGGGTCAGTGTCAAGGGTCACCTGAGGAGCGAGCAGGGCCCTGTTCTCGGAAGGGCCTCCTGCTTACTTTTACTGCTGTGCCACACACATAGTAACTGTTGAACAAGAGACCCAGCTTTCACTGCATCCTGCAAATTATGCAGCAGGGCAGGGGAAGAAAGACGTAGCAGTGGCAGGAGGCAAAGCCTTACATACAGCTCAGAGAGAGAGGAAAAAGTGAGCAACAGACTTCAGACAGAGGCAGTCAGGCTAGGAGGGGAAAGACAGAGGACACGGAAGCTGGGGGAGAGAGCACCAGGAATCCTGCAGACGGGACTTCTCGGAGCCTGAGAAGCGCCAGCACTGACGGGAGGCAAGGAAACCCAGAGGGGCGGCTGGGAGAGGAGCAGGGACAGACGGGCGGCCAGAGAAGGGGGCAGAGCGGCCAGCCGCGGCGCGGAGGCCAGGCCTGGCGGGGGCCTCACCTGTGTGCCCGCCTGGCCGGCATGGGCCACGGCAGGTCCCGGGAGGCGCCGGGCGCCGGCTGCTCCCGATGTGCTTCGTCTGCGGAGGTCTGCATGCTCCTCCATGCCTCCTCGTCCTCAGCCTCCTCAGCCCCCCAGGGCAGCACCCCAGGGCCTCGGTACCGAAGGGTGGCGGCGCTGGGCAGCTCATTCAGCACAGAGGACAGCGACGGGCCTGGGCACGGACGGGGCGCTGGGTGGGCCTGGGGTCCAGGCCACCACCCCCGCCCCCAGGGGGTCTAGGCCTGGAAGTGTAGATCCCCGCCCCTCCGTCTGACCGGAGGGGGGGG
>SJYC01049759.1:0-14198 GCA_006408675.1 Madoqua kirkii | reverse complement strand
GTTTGGACCTCTAGCCCCAGACACCGCCCCTCCCCGCCCCCTGCCCTCCAAGCACCCAAGAGTGGCCGCTCCCACCTCCCTCGGGCTGGGGGCCGAGCTCCGGACGTCCTTCCCCTCTGATTCGCTTTGGGACTCCGGCCCTGCCAGCCCTCAGACACTGCCGCCCCTAGCGCCTCCCGCCTCCCAGGCTCTGGGTCTGCGCATCCCTCCCGGGAGCTCCAAGTCCCGGCCCCTGGGTGCCCCCTGCCCGGGGCCCCCGTCCTCCGCCTGCCCCAGGCCGTCTCCCCGCCAGGCGGACCGGACCCGACCTTCTCCAGGGCCCCGACCTGTTCTGGCCGCCCGGGGTGCCGGCCGCCCCTCCACGGAGCCCCCGGCCTCCGAGCCCCACTGCGGGCGCTCCTCCATGGCCCGGCCGCCGATCCGTTTCCGTCTCCAGGGCCCCCGGGCCGGGACCGCCCCGGGCGAGGGCGGGGCCTGAGGCGGGCGCGCACCTGGCCGCCAGGTGGCCGGAGGCAGTGCCCGCTCCTTCCCGGAAACTTCAGGGCCGCTGCCCTGGGAGCCTCCTGGGAGCCTCGGTCCACAGAGGCCCGGGCGGTGACACCTCGCGGCGGAATGCTGGCGGTATGCGGGCCCCCCACCCTGGCTCACCGTCCACAGACATCCCACAGTCTCCGTGTGACACTTTATTGGGAGAGATTTACACATTCTGAGCCTGTCTGAGGCCCGAGGATGACAGGAGGCTACAGGAGCGCGGGGTCCCTGGGCTGGCTCGGATGGAACCCACGAAGGCCAGGACGTCTGCACCGCGGCTTCTCCCTTCCAAGAGGGTCACCCTCCGAGCGGGTCTACGGAGAGGACGTGGAGCGAAAGCGGCCAGAAAGCGCTCACTTCCCCCCACCCAACTCCCAGACCCGCCCTGAGGCTCCGACCCCCACACCGTGCAGCCAAAGCAAGGCCATCTGTCCGGAAAGCCCTGTGGCCCACTGGCCCGGTGCAGCGGGAGACCCCGCTCTCTGAACAGCAGGCCCAGGCAGGGACAACGGAGGTTCTCTCTGAGCATTTAGCTTGATTTTTACGGGAGGGAAAACTGATCATCGGGACGCGGGTGGCGGCAGCCAGGGAAGCAGGCGCCCCCCGACTTGGTCTGTCAGGCAGGGCGCAGAGCCGGAATCCTCTCCAGGTCCTGGGCCAAATTCCGGCCTCTTCTTGGGAAGGGCGGCGGCAGCCTGGTTCACGGGATTCCCAGGCCAAAGCGAGGGGGCCAGTCGACCGGCTGAGGGTGTGTGGCGAGGGCTCACTCCTCCCGGAGCTTTCCCGAGGCTGGGCTGGGGGCCGGGGTCCCCGCCTTCCGCCGCCCGGGGCCGCCCCGGCCCAGGGCCAACCCCAGCCCCAGGGCGGCCAGGGCCAGGACGTGGATGCAGAAGTAGACGGAGGCCCAGTAGCGGAGGGTGTCGCGCAGTGAGAGCAGCACGAAGCCCATGCACATGTAGTCGTAGGCGCGCATCTTCAGGAACCAGTGCACCCAGCCCCAGACCTGCTGGCCCCCGGGACCCAGCCGCCACCGCAGCGCCAACTCCAGCTGGCGCTCGGCCGCCAGGCACAGCGGGATGGTGAGGAAGCTCAGGTAGTAGCCAGGGTGCAGGCCGTGCCAGTAGGCGCTCAGCAGCATGGTCCACGCGCTCCTGCGGGGCCAAGAATCAGGGCTTGGGCGCAGGCCCCGCCTCCCCGCGCAGACCTGGGGGTCCAGGCCCACAACTCCTCCCCAGACCCGGGGGGCCCAGACCCCACACCTCCTCCCAAGACCCAGGGGTCCAGCCCCCACACCTCCTCCCCAGACCCAGGGGTCCAGCCCCCATCTTCTCCTCCCTCAGACCCAGGAGTCTCTACTGTGTTCTCAGCAACCCCCTCCCAACACTCTCCCCTCAGGACCTAGGAATCAAATCCCTGCACTTCCTCTCTAAGGATCTGAGGATCTAGGAGTATAATTCCTTATCCAAGAAGACTCAGGTATCTCCAGGCATGGTCCAGTCCCTTCTTATTGATTCCAAAAACACTAGCCCTTGAAGACCCACAGATTCAGGCTCTGACCCCACTTCCACCGGGTGTCCACAAATCACGGCAGGCTCTGCCAAGGATTGTGTCTGAGTTCCTGCCCATGGGCACCAAGGTTTGCCTCTGGCATGTCAGGGTGCTTAAAGTACAAATATGACCCTGATGCTGGGAAAGACTGAAGGCAGGAAGAGAAGGGGGCGGCAGAGGACGAGATGGCTGGATGCCATCACCAACTCGACGGATATGGGTTTGAGCAAACTTCAAGAGATAGTGAAGGACAGAGAAGCCTGGTGTGCTGCAGTCCATGGGATGACAAAGAATCAGACACAACTTAGCAACTCAGCAACACAAAGAACCCAACGGTGAGAATGACACTGACCGCTGTGTGGGGGTAGGTGGGGGAGGGCGCAATGTCCATAAAAAGGCTAAATCTCCCTGTTGTTAACAGGGGAGAAGTTTTCCTCCTTCTCTTTCCTTAGGCCATTTCCTTGGAAAAAAAATCTACTGTTTGAGCATCTTTCCTCCGTCCTTTGGATGCGATATCCATCTCTGAAAAGGTGAAAGAGGCCTCTAGAAATTGTTACTGCCCAGGAATGTTTTCCTTGAGGGCCTGGGAGCCATCTCCTGGAAGCAGAGATGTGGGAGATAGAGCCTGTCTCCCTGCAGCTGTGGGGCTTCATCCCACCGTGACAGAGATAGGAGGTTTGTTGATAAGGGCCCTTAAGTAGCACAGTTGGCAAACCGATTGCCAGCTGAGCTTCAGATGGACCTGAGAGTAGGCACATGCTGTGTGTCTCTTGAGAATGTGCTACGTAAAGGGCTGCCGCGGCAGTGGATAGTAAAAACGGAGAGGTTTCTAGACAGCTAGTAAGGACCATGGGCTTTCCGGTAGCTCAGATGCTAAAGAATCTGCCTGCAATGTGAGAGACCTGGTTTCGCTCCCTGGGTGGGGAAGATGCCCCGGAGGAGGGAATGGCAACCCACTCCAGTATTCTTGGGGCTTCCCTGGTGGCTCAGTCAGTAAAGAAATGCAAGAGACCTGGTTCAGTTCCTGGGTGGGGAAGATCCCCCTGGAGAAAGGAATTGGCAACCCGCTCCAGTGGTTGCAAAGAGTCAGACCCGACTGGGCGATGAACACTTTCCCTTTCAATAAGGACCTACTGTTCTGCACAGGGAACTCGACTCAATGCTTTGTAAGGGCCTGTATGGGAAAAGAAACGGAAGACGAATGGATACATGTGTAGGTACCTAACTGATTCATTCTGCTGTACACCTGAAGCGAACACAACTCTACTCCAACTTAAAAAATAAAAATAAAATGGATGAACTCTTTTTTTTTTTAAAGGGTGAGATTTCTTTCCGTGTTGGAAATTCTCAGCAGGAGGTTACTTGTGCGGTGCCTTGAAATCTGGGTTAATGCTCACTCAGGACCCAAACTGTTTCCTTTCTCTTACCTCTGGCAGGGAGACGATGCTCTGGGCTGCCAGAACTGAGAGGAACTTACAGGAGCCTGAGCCCAGCATCTCCACCTCTGCGTCAGCACAGCCCAGATCTTGGCCCCTCCCTCAGCTACTCGACTCTCCGTTTCGCGGCCCCGCCCTCTCCCATGCAGTGAACACTCTCCAGAGAATCTTCTAGCCTCTCTTGAACCCACTCCAATCCGGCTTTCACTTCACCTTGCAAGGATGAGGGGGAATTCCTCCCACCATGCACCCCCTCCTCAGGGTCACACTTGCCCTCGCCCCCTGGAGCTCCTGGCAGGGGCAGACACACTCTCCCTCCAGCCCCTCCTCCTCGACACCCTTGCTTGTCTGACGGGAACTAACCGAACGCTTTGCTGATCCTCCTATCTCACTGGCTGTGTCTGCACTCGCCTCGCCTCCCAGCCCCCAGCCTACACCAGGGTTCCGCGATGTTGGAGCTACAGACTTCGTCGGGCTGGGTCATTCTTCAGGATGGGTGGGGGTGGGCTGTCCCGTGGCTGTGTTTAGGCCTCCGCCTACTAGACTCCAATAGGATACAGCGTCTCCAGACGCCAACTGCCCACCCCCCACACCCCCATTGAGAGAGTCCTGGGCCTTCCCTGGTGATTCTGATGGTAAAGAATTCACCTGCAGTGCAGGAGACCCGGGTTCACTTCCTGGGTGGGGAAGATGCCCCGGGAGAAGGGAATGGCAACCCACTCCAGCGGTCTTGCCGGGAGGATCCCATGGGCAGAGGAGCCTGGCGGGCTTCAGTCCATGGGGTCACAAAGAGTCAGACACCACTAAGCGACTCAGACATTGAAAACCACTGGTCTAAGTGTAGTCCACTCTGTGCTTTGACCTGAGACTCAGCCCCAGAGCTTTAAGCACCATCCACAGCTGCCAGTGCTCATGGGGCCACCAACTCTTACACCAACCTTGCCCTAATAAGCCAGAATCGCGTAACTCAGTGCCTAGCCAATAACGCTGGCTAGAAATCTAACCTCAAAGTCAGTGAGACTAAACCCAAGTCTGGCTTCCTCAGCCTGCCCGCTTCTGAAACTTCCCCCTGTGCAGACTTCCTCTCCTTCATCACCCATGCTCACTGCCTGGGCACCCCGCTGCGTTTCCTCTTGCGGCCCCCATGCAGGTGGGGGCCGAGCCCTGACCTCACCTCTCCAGCGCACCCACTTTTGGCCGCTGGTCCCTACTCAAGGACAGCATCAGTGCCCACCAGGCCAGTCCCTGCCTCACCTCCTGCTCCCTCCCCGCCTTTATTCCATGCCTCATACGAGGTCAGAGCGCATCTTTAAATCCAAACTAGACAACACATCCCGGGAGGCCTAGCTCCAGAGGTGCCGTGATTAAACGCTTCACCATGAGGATGTGTTACGGTGTATCCTGACCTCACCGGGCAGCGAGGGGAAGAGGAGGGATACTCGGTAGGTGGCCTGACCTCTCTGAGCCTAGATCTCTTCATCTTCGAGATTTCCTACTTCCTAAATTTGTCAAGATCTAAATCTGTCAGTTTATCTTATCTTTACAGAAAGTCTTCACTCAGGAATCACCAGGTGAGGGAAGGATAACGAAAGCTGCTCAGGGCTCACATTAACTGCATTTAACACTTTATCTCACTTATTCCTCAGGTCAACCTATGACACAGGTTAACGGCATTACCACCGCTGAAGAGTTGGGGACACTGGGTTGTGGGGAGGGACAAACTGGGACGAGTTTTGGGCTAACATACATACACTATATAAAATAGGTAAGCAACCAGGACTTAACGTATTGGTTACTGTCTAGCGAATTCTACTCAGAACTCTGTAATAACTTATAAGGGAAAATAATCTGAAAAAAAAAAAAAAAGATAGGGAACTCCCTGGTAGTCCAGTGGTTAGGACTCTGCCCTTTCACTGCTGGGGTGGGTTCAGATCCTGGTTGGGGAACTAAGATCCTGCAGGTTGCAAAGCACAGTGGGAAAAATATATAACTAAATCTGCTGTACATCTGAAACGAACACAACACTGTAAATCAACTACAATTAAAAAAAAAACTAGAAAAAGAAAAGCATGTAGGGGAATTTTTTGAGAGAGAAAGAGTTGACGGAACAGAGGGCAACCAACTGCTTAACGTTTCTTAGGTACCGGCAGGGTCACGATTCCACAAGGTCTAGCCATCGAGTCCATAGGACTCGGTACACTGCGCCTGTGCCACGCGGCCGGCTTTACAGAAGTAGAAACGGAGGCCCGGAGAAAGAGGAACGAGCTTACCTCGGTAACGCAATCCGAGCCGCAGCCACAGGCTCAAGAAACTACAGCTCCCATGACCCTCAGGGGCGGAGGCCCGCTGGGGGAGCCGCAGGGCGCCCCCGAGGCAGCTGGGAGATGTAGTTGCATGCCGTCCTCCGAGACGGGTGGGCTCACCTGAGCACGTAGGAGCGGGCGGGCGCGCTCTTGTAGATGTACTGCGCCAGCCACCACTGCACCGTCATGTTCCAGTACCGCATGCCCTCCCGCACTCTCACGCAGAAGTCTGTGTTGTAGCAGTCGATGTTGCGGATGGTCTCATAGTCGTACTCCAGGGAAGCCGCCATCTCCGGACTGGGTGGGGGGGAGGTGGAGGACGAGGGTGGGGGACAGACATGCAGCTCAGCCAGGCCCCCTCCCGACGCTGGCTCCTGTCCCAGCCCCGCACGCTAAGGAGGGGAGTCTGGCCAGGCAGCAGCTCCCTGGCTGTGGCATTTGCTAGGGCAACAGGGGAGGGGAGCCCAGAGGGTGCATATTTGGGGGGGGGTGTGTGTGCACAATTCCACAGCAATAGGATTCGTTCTCTTGGGAAGGGGGCCTGCAACAGCCGGGAAAAGTCTGCAAGGGTACGGTTGCTAAGCTATGAGTCCTTAGCAACCTGACCTGCCAGTGGTCTCAGATGTTGGGGTAAGGCCGTGCCTTAGCACCCAAGCTCAGCATATCCAGAGACGCCTCCAAGTAGTCCTTTCTAAATTCCTCAAACCCTTCCCTGGCTGGGGACAGCAGCCCTAACAGCGAGGTGGTCTGTGGTTGCTAGGGAGATGTTTTAGGCCTGCCTGCCACCTAGATGGTCTCTGTTGCTAGGGAAAGGGCATTTCTTAGCGACAAGCCTAGGATGTTTTAAAAAAGCGTTCTGAAAAGGCGTTTGCTGGCTATCAGTCCGTATGACTGTTCTAGAAGGATCAGCTCCAGTAACAGCAGTTCCTGGGTCACCGGTGCCAACGCACCCAGCAGAAGGGGATTATCACTGACCAGCTTGAACCACTGGCTGCTTCTGATTACAGAAGCGGGGCTTCCATTAAGAGCAGGGCCCAGAAGGCTTAGCAAAGCTTTCAGCTCCTGCCTGATGTCTTCTGGGGGATACCCTCTAGCAACTGGAGCCCTGCGTTTGGTTACTCTTGCAGAAGGAAGAAATGTTGCGTTGGGGGTGCCACTTGCCCCACAACGGAATGGCTGCTGTGACTAAGAGGGGATGGCCCAACCCTAGTAAGGAGTCATTCAAAATTTACATCAAGGGGCTGCTTTTCCAGCCCCAGCCTGAAGGCCAGAGGACGGCTGCAGGGAACTGGGGGAGGGCCCACTCCTGACTGCCAAGGTGCCACTTCCCCAGCAACACAGGAGCAACATATCCTTAGCAACAAGGGAGTCCCTAGTTACTAGGCGTGTGATCTGCTTCATGATGAGGGAGCTAGGGGAGTAGCTTCACCAGCAACAAACTTAGCAAAGCTTTCAGCTCCTGCCTGATGTCTTCTGGGGGATACCCTCTAGCAACTGGAGCCCTGCGTTTGGTTACTCTGGCAGAAGGAAGAAATGTTGCGTTGGGGGTGCCACTTGCCCCACAACGGAATGGCTGCTGTGACTACGAGGGGATGGCCCAACCCTAGTAAGGAGTCATTCAAAATTTACATCAAGGGGCTGCTTTTCCAGCCCCAGCCTGAAGGCCAGAGGACGGCTGCAGGGAACTGGGGGAGGGCCCACTCCTGACTGCCAAGGTGCCACTTCCCCAGCAACACAGGAGCAACATATCCTTAGCAACAAGGGAGTCCCTAGTTACTAGGCGTGTGATCTGCTTCATGATGAGGGAGCTAGGGGAGTAGCTTCACCAGCAACAAGCTCAATCGGTAGTTACTGGGGCTTCTGGCGGTTACTAAGAATGGTGTCCCCCCAGCCAGGGGACAGCATGGTGGAGAATGCCATTTCTGGGACTTCCCAGGCGGTAGGGCTCTGCCTGCCAATGCAGGGCCTGACTCGGGCTCCATCGCTGGTCTGGGAAGACCCCAGATGCCCTGGAGCAGCTGAGGCTGTGGGCAACAGCTCCTGAGCTGTGCTCCCCAATGAGAGAAGCCACCGGAAGGAGAAGCTCACCCCCCCAAGACGAAGAGTAGCCCCCCCTTCGCCCCAACCAGAGAAAGCCTGTGCTCAGCAGCCAAAAATAAAGAAAGAGAATGTCATTTAAAACAGAGGTTGTTATGTGGTGACGTCTCACAGGGAGGGCCTGCTTGCTCCCAGCAAAGAAGGGGGCAGTTTAGGGGATGCCGTTTCCATAGCAACACAGGCAGAAAGTGGCAGTTCTGTTGCTAGGGAATGGTTTCCCTAGCAACAAGGGGCTGTTCCTCACTGCCCAAGGATGGCATCCTGAGCAACCAACAACAACCGGGTTACCGGGGTGACACTTCCATGGCAACAGAGGGGCAGCACGGGGTTGCTAGAATACACCTTCCTTTTCCTAGCAACAGAGAGCAGTTCATACCCCAGGGGGTGACAAGCACACAGCAGGGGGCGATCGCAGGTTTCAGGAGTTTTCCCGGACAGGGGAGGGCGGGCTGTGGTGACCAAGAGGGACACTCTGCTGACAACAGGTGGGAGACCAGACCCCTCCTCCCCGCGCTGCTCCCCACTCTCCTCCCTGCTAGTGGCAGGGCCAGCCCGCGGTGATGGGGCCGGCCGGGTCTTGGGACACCTCCCTCCCGCCGCCTGACCTGCTGGGGGGTGGGCATTGGAGGGTGGGGCCGCCCCCGGCCCGGGCTTTGGCGGCCACGGGGTAGGCCCCGAAGCCAGCAGCAATGCAACCGCACTCGGCGGCAATCCAGGCCACGTAGAAGCGCATGCGGAAGGCGAAGAAGACGGGAATCATGTAGAAGAGGCGGGCGGGCAGCGGGCGGGCGTAGAAGGCGTCCTCGCGCACGGCCTCCAGCGGGAACAGGTGTGACGAGAGCAGGAAGAGCAGGCCGAAGAGCGGGGCCGGCCAGGCGCGGCGCAGCAGGGGCCGCAGGCTGGGCGCGGCGCCCGGGAAGGGCTGCTCCAGCCAGTCCAGGTAGGTGCGGTAGCGGAAGAACGGGCCTGTGGCGGGGGGGCGGCCGCGGTCAGACGCTGGTGCGCGCGGGGCGGCGGGCAGAGCGCCGGGCTCGGGGCGGGGAGATGGGCCACGAACCGGGGAACCAGGGGGACCAGGGAGAGGACAACGGAGAGCAAGGGAAAGCGGACCAAAGGGGAGACAGGGGACTTGACAGGAGTCTGAGAACCAGGGGCCCCCGGCACGCTTGATGGAGTCAGACAGACCGCGCTTGGAGGGGGCGGGCAGGGGGCCTGGGGGTCAGCAACAGGGAGCACAGCAGCGCGTCCCTTGAGGAAGACAGGGGCTTGAGAAGAAATTAGAGGGTTGCGGGGCAAGGCCCCCGGGCGGGATCTGACCAGGGCTTCCGGTTTGGCTTTTATATATATATATAAAATTTTGTTGTTGTTGTTAACGTGTGGTTTATGCACTCAATGGAATACTACGCAGCCATGAAAACAAACCAGGTACAAGTCCATGCAGCAAAAGGCTCACATCCCATCGAGCAAATGAGCCAGTACAAAAGACTGCATGCTGTATTTGATTCTATTCACATGAAGTCCGGAAACAGACAACACTAACCTACGCTCTTAGGAGTCCCGAGGGTGGTCACCCTCGGGAGACAGCACCTAGAAGGTCGAGGAGAGACCCGCGGTGTGTCGGGAAGACCACTCGATGGGGTGCTCACGGCATGCGTGTTTTCCATTTGTGTAAAACCACCAACTCGTTTGGATACGTTGTGCATGCATGTGTGGGCCCTCAGTCACGTCTAACTCTGCGACCCCGTGGACTGCAGCCCGCCAGGCTCCTCTGTCCATGGGATTTCCCAGGCAAGAGTACTGGAGTGGGTAGCCGTTTCCTTCTCCAAAGACTCTGGTTTTTTCCCCTCGGTGCTAGGGTAACCGCTGTAGGCTCCCCCACCAGGGAAGGGGGCTAGGTTACTATTTTGCTTTTTCAGGAGACCCCTCAGCCACTGAGCACGGAGGGTCTGCAGAGGGACAGTGACGGAAAGGAGGGCACGGCTGCACTTTAGATAAAATCATGGCTTGGCCTGGGGAGGGAGCAGAGGGCTCTAACAGAAATGTTGAAAGTCTCACGTGTCACAGAGGACCACACGCTGTATGATCCCATTTATAGAAGTTCAGGGTAGGCAAACACACAGAGAAAGTCAGTGCTTTCAGGGAAGGGAGGCAGCTGGAGATTTGGGAGATGATGGTAAAGGCGGCAGGGGTTCTTTTTGAGGTGATGAAATTGCCCGGGAGTCATGCTGCCCAAGTCTGTAGACAGACTCAAACCCAGCAAACTGGAGGCGGTTGTGAGTGGGTGAATATGGTAATTATAGCTCAATACAGGTGTTACAGAAGTCGAAACCTTCTACGAGGTCAAAGGTAATGAAAAATAGGTCCTGAAACTAAAAGTTGGATCATACGCTGTGAATCCTTGTGGCCTGGGCGGCAGACACGTTAGGGTGACATTGACCTTTCTCCTTAATCTCCCGTGTGCTCCCAGGAAGTTACAGAGTCACTGAGGCAGAGAACAATCTGTGTCTACTCTGGAGGGTCCCTGGGGCCAGCAGGAGAGGGAGACAGGGACCGGGGCTCAGAGGCTCACCCTCAGAGCAGCAGAGGCTGGAACGGGGATGGAGTGGGGCAGGAACACAGGACAGATGGCAGAGGCCGGGCAGAGGCAGGCTCGGGGTGGGCACGCTCACCTGTCATGATTCCCACGTAGCAGTAGCTGTAGCTGAGGGTCTCCATCAGAGAGGGCACGTCCGGCAGCAACCCCAAGGGGGGCTCCTTGCTGAAGCCCGAGCCATTTCCTTCCTCTGGGCCACGTGCAGGTCCTGAACTTCACTGGCCAGACTCACCAGCTGGGAGGAACGGGCGTGCAGGAGGACAGCTCAGACCCTGGTCTCCTCACACCCACCTCCCGTTCACGACCGCCAGGGCCGGGCGGTCCTGTGGGGCTGGGTGCCGAGGCGCTGCTCCTGGGGCAGCTCTGAGCATCTGACCACAAGTAAGGGCTCCCTCCTGGGCCCCTCGGTCTTTTTTTTCTCTAAGTTCCATCTTTGTGTTCCCCTGCAGTTCATGGCTTTAGGTACCACCCATGCTGTACCCGGGTGGGACTTCTCCAAGCCCCAAGCTCGTCCATCAAGCTGCCTCTCGGGAATTCCCCGGTGGCCCAGAGTTTAGGACTTGGTGTTTTCACTACCCGGGCCTGGGTTTGATGATGCTTGGTTGGAAAACTAAGATCCCACAAGCCGTGTGGCATGGCCAAAATAAATTAAAAAAAAAAAGAAAAAGCAGCTGCTTCTTCTCATTAATACATGGATGGATGACTTCTGGGCACCTCGAATTTAACACATCCCAAGTGGAAAACGGTTTTAGCCATTCCCTGAAGTGGGTGTTCATCTGGTCTCGCCCCTCATCAAATGCCAGTCCATGGGATTCTCCAGGCCAGAATACTGGAGTGGGTAGCCTTTCCCTTCCCCAGGGGATCTTCCCAACCCAGGGATTGAACCCAGGTCTCCTGCATTGCAGGTAGATTCTTTACCAGCCGAGCCACCAGGGAAGCCCCATCAAATGCCATCCAATGAGCTGCTTAGACTGGAAACCTTACTCACCCCCCAGGTCGAGTCCCTGAAGTCTCTGGGCCTGTCCCTTTCGCTTTGCCTCCACCACTGGGCTGAGTATGTTTACCCTAGGCCCCCAGCCTGCTCTCTACCCTTCTGCACACAGACTCCAGGCTGGCCAGACACCCACAGGTCTGTGTCTTCCAGCTTCAGCCGGGATTCAGTTGCCAGATGGCGGAGGCAGGCAGGAGTGAACCTTGGGTTTGTATTTCTGTGTTTTTAATCCCTTTATTGATAAGACCGCCTGGGGCCTGGCCGTGACCCTTGACCAACCTCCTCGAATCTACCCGAGTCCTTTTCCTTCTGGGCTCCCCTCCGCTCATCCCCTTGGGCCCAGGACTCTTCCTCATCCCGCCCCTGGTCGAGGTAAACATCAACAAACACGCGCCCCAGGTTCTGCTACATGCCAGGCCTCCCGGTGGGGCCCTGATAAGCTGCCCCAGGCTGCCTCAGGCCTTCCGTTCGTCAGCTGGACTCAGATAAAGGAGTCCCTCGTCAGCTCGCCTCACCTTGCCCGCTGCAGTTCTTTCAGCATCTGGAGAAAGTATTTTTAAACCTGTAAACCTGGTCACAGGTTTTCAGAAAAACCTCTTGCAGTGGCTCTTGGGCCCCCTCAGGAAGAAGTCCGAACTCCGCACTGGGGCCAGCCAGGCCCCGCACGGCTTGGCCCGCACTGAGGTCTCCCCTTGAGGGACAGGCCGTGTGGCTAGCACGCAGCTGGCGGCATGCGGCCAGCCCCCTTCCAAGCCCGCTGCTCCCTGTGTCCTGAGAGGCTCTGGTTTCCTCCAGCTCCTAACCTACTCCTGCCCACTCTTCAGCTCCCGCCCGGGAACACGGGATGCTGGGCGCCACTGCCGCCTGACCCTTCCGTTCCCTGAAAGGTAGCACACAGGAGCAACATGCGACCTTTCCTCTGCGGCAGGGCCTGCAGACCTGTTTTCTCCCATCTTCCCAGGTCGTGGGAAGCCAGACGGGGTGTCCTGCTTTTGTGCCCTCAGCTCAGTGCTCTCTGCCCAGAGCTGGGTTTTGTTTTTTTTTTTTCTCTTTTGCAACGTGGCTTGCTACAAAGATGCACTTTAGCCCAGCCACCCACTGACACCCACAGTTATATAGCTCGGGGTACTTTTTTACCCCGGGAAGAGCTGAGAGGTGAAGTCCTGCCTTCGGCAGAGTGAGTGGGAGAGACCAACCCGCCTCCTCTGCCTCCCCAGGGAGGAGAAGGCAAAGCTGGGCTGGCTCGCGGGCACCCAGTGGGGGCTGGGGGTGCGGGGGAGCCTGACCTTCAGTGTCAGCAGCAGCTGGACGGCGTTGGTGAAGGGCGTGGGCGTGGGCAGGCCCAGCAGGCTGAGCGCGCGGAAGAAAAGCAGGTAGGAGAAGGTCCAGGCGAGGGCCAGGGCGTGGCAGGAGCTGAGATAAGACAGGAGGCCTGTCGCGCTGGCTGCGGGAGGTCCTGCCTCTGTCGCCCCTGGATTCCAGCTGCAGATCTCACCCCCCACCGCCCACCCTCAGAGACAGGGGAGGTGGGTGTACGGGATGAACATGACTGAAAGGACTGCACACAAACGCACAGCAACAGAGAACAAGGAGGAGACGAAGAGAGGCCACAGGGTAAAGGCCCTTCATGCCTCCATTTGTTTCTGGGAGGGAGGGGGAGAGGCGAGGGAGAAAGAGAGGGAGTACGGGGGCCAGCAGCCCAGTGATGCCCTCCTCTCTCCTGAATCCATGACATGGACGTCAAGGGCCAGGACAGACACACAGGGACGAGACCCAGAAAAAGGCAGGAGAGGAGGAGAAACAGACCGGACACGTGACGCAGAGAACCTCGAGGCACACGAGAGACATCCAGAGGCTGACGCGGAGACAGAGAGACCCCAGAGGAAAGAGGCTGCATCCTCCGCCAGCTCCGTGCTCCCCTCCCTCCTCCCACCAGATCCCCCAAGAGGAAAGAGGCTGCATCCTCCGCCAGCTCCGTGCTCCCCTCCCTCCTCCCACCAGATCCCCCAAGAGGAAAGAGGCTGCATCCTCCGCCAGCTCCTGTCTCTTATACACATCTAAGTGGCAGTTCTGTTGCTAGGGAATGGTTTCCCTAGCAACAAGGGGCTGTTCCTCACTGCCCAAGGATGGCATCCTGAGCAACCAACAACAACCGGGTTACCGGGGTGACACTTCCATGGCAACAGAGGGGCAGCACGGGGTTGCTAGAATACACCTTCCTTTTCCTAGCAACAGAGAGCAGTTCATACCCCAGGGGGTGACAAGCACACAGCAGGGGGCGATCGCAGGTTTCAGGAGTTTTCCCAGGACAGGGGAGGGCGGGCTGTGGTGACCAAGAGGGACACTCTGCTGACAACAGGTGGGAGACCAGACCCCTCCTCCCCGCGCTGCTCCCCACTCTCCTCCCTGCTAGTGGCAGGGCCAGCCCGCGGTGATGGGGCCGGCCGGGTCTTGGGACACCTCCCTCCCGCCGCCTGACCTGCTGGGGGGTGGGCATTGGAGGGTGGGGCCGCCCCCGGCCCGGGCTTTGGCGGCCACGGGGTAGGCCCCGAAGCCAGCAGCAATGCAACCGCACTCGGCGGCAATCCAGGCCACGTAGAAGCGCATGCGGAAGGCGAAGAAGACGGGAATCATGTAGAAGAGGCGGGCGGGCAGCGGGCGGGCGTAGAAGGCGTCCTCGCGCACGGCCTCCAGCGGGA
>SJYC01049758.1:0-15702 GCA_006408675.1 Madoqua kirkii | reverse complement strand
CCCCGCCTCCAAAAACACTGTTCTCTAAACCCCTGCCGTTCTTCGAGGGGGCCCTCAGAGGAGTCCAGGTCTCCAGCCTCCACCTCTCTCCGAGCTCGGGTTCCTTCTGTGTGAAGCCGGAGAGCCGGCCCGCTCCCCAGTCCCAGCCCGAGTCCCGGGGCGCGCACCAAGCACGGCTCATATCCGCTCTGGGCAAAGCCACAGGCGGTTACGCCACCCGGGAGCTCGACCATGCCACCCCGGAGCTCGGCCGCGCTCCCGGCGCCGCCCCCGTACCCCATCAGTCCGCCGATCCGCAGCGACCCCACACTGTCTAGACCCCTCCCGGTTTCCTGGGCGCCTCCACACCCCGGCCCACCTGGGCCCGCGGTTCTGCGCCGCCCGCAGGGCAGGAGGCGGCCGAGCAGTCCTGGCCCGGGGCTACCGTGGGTCCGGCCACGCCTACCCCACCCAGCACGCCCCCGCACCCTCCAGCCTCTTTCGGGGGTCCTGCAGAGCTGTGCGGCCCGGGGTCGTGCGCACAGCGCCCAGCGATGTCCCGGCTGCGCGAGGAAGAAGCGTGAATGAGGCGCAGAGAGCACGACCCGGCGGCGGGACCCGGGCTCGGATCTACCAGGCTGAGAGCACGCAAAGGGCGGGGCTTCGCCTCGGAAAGGGGTGGGGCCAGAAGCTTCGGGCTCCGAAGGCGCCGCGGGACCCGGGAAAGAGGCGGGGCCTGGAGCGGAGTTCTGAGAGGGAGGCGGGGCCTCCGCTCCAGGTTCCTTCGGCCAGATCCGGGGGTGGTTTGGAGGCGGGGCCACAGGCCTCGGATTTTTTCGGAGGTGGTCGAGTAAGGTCGGTTGTGGGCGGGGAAAGAGCTTCGGCCGCACGTGGGCGGGGCCACAGCCTCGGCTCCCTTCGGAGGTAGTCGGGTAGCAGCGACCTTGGGTTGCTCATAGGCGGAGTCTCAGGTTTAGGACGGAGGCGGAGCCACGGGCTTTGGACCTACTGAGGAGGGTCCCCAAGCACCCCCCAAGGGGGTGGGGCAAACAGCGTCCTCCCTCAAGGGGCGGGGCCAGCGTGGCGAGCGGCCCGTTTCCCAGCCCCGGAACCGAGGAGGGAGGTGCGCTTCGAGGGGCGGGCTCGAGGGGTTTACACTGTAGGAGGAAGGCAGGGCTACGGTCCTGCGGGGCGGGCCCCGCACTTCCCGCTCCGCTGAGGTGGCGGCGTGACGACACCGACGCAGGGGGTCGGCATGGGGGGTGGAGGAAGCCCCGCGTGGCGCGCTACGTAGGGGGTGGCTCCGCTGGGACTGCGAGCTGGTTACGAGGTGAATAGCTGTTTCCGTCAGAGGATGGTGCCGCATTCCGAAGGGAGCGCTCACGAGCGGGCTGAGCCTGCTTGAGCGGAGAACGGACCGGGCTTCCGGCTGTGGGGTTCGGTCTCAGGGCGGGAACCCCAACCGGGGGAGGGGAGCCCGCGGCCGGAGGGGCGGGGCCTCAGGCTGTGTTCAGGACGTGAGCCGAGGCCGTCCGAACGCCCGACGCCTAGTCCTCGGGAGGGGGCGGGGCCGCGATCGGCTCAGCCGAGGGCTTCCGAAAGTACGACGCGGCCGCGCTCGGGCGGGGCGGGGGCGGGGCTTCGCGTTCCGCGAGCCGGGCTCAGAGCGGGGACCGGAGGCCGGACCTCAGGGCTCAGAAAGGAGAGGCGGCCCCGAGGACCCCGAAGGGGCGGGGCCTCGGGGGGCTTTGGCTCCGGAGGTCCCGACACCTGACGGGAACACCGGGGGGCGACGCCGAAACGGACCTTTGGGAGGGGGCGTGGTCCGCCCTACGGCAGGCTTTGCCGCAAGGCGCGGGGGCCCGCGCGGCCAGTCTCGCTCCTGGCCAGAATGCTGACCGCAGGCTCCGCGGCGCCCCGGCGGGGCCCCAGGGCTCCTTTCGGGGCGGGGCCTCGTCTGGGTCAGCCCCGGGGCCTGGCGGGATCGCCCGGGGGCGGGGCCCGGCGCGCAGGGGGCGGGGCTAGCGCTCCCGCTCAGCAGGTGGCGGACGCAGCTCGGAGCGAGGCTCCGCCCCACGAGCCTCAGGGGTGGGGCTTCGCCGAGACCCCCGGCCCAGCGGTGGGCGCCCTCCCAGCGTCGCGAATCCCGCGGCGAGAGGCGTGCTGCCGGGTTGGTGACTGCTGTGCCCCTGGCCTCCTGCAGGAGGATGCTGGTGGTGGAGGTGGCGAACGGCCGTTCCCTGGTGTGGGGGGCCGAGGCGGTGCAGGCGCTGCGGGAGCGCCTGGGCGTGGGGGGCCGCACGGTGGGCGCCCTGCCCCGCGGGCCCCGCCAGAACTCGCGCCTGGGCCTCCCACTGCTGCTGATGCCTGAGGAGGCGCGACTGCTGGCCGAGATCGGCGCAGTCACCCTGGTCAGCGCCCCGCGCCCGGACCCCCGCCAACACAGCCTGGTAAGGGGGGGCAGGCTAGGGGCGCCCCTTCCGGGGGACCTGCGGGAGGAGAGGCCGGGACGACTAGTCCCTGAGGTGGGAGGGGTCTGAGAGTCCTGGATTCTGGAATTCTGTGAGAGTAGGATAGCAGGATCTCCAGGTTCTTTCCCCGAGGTTTGGAGGGGCCAGAGTCAGGGTTCCTAGCTCCCTAAGGCAGGGCATGCCTGAATCCTGATGTTACAGGAAGGTTTACTTCTCAGGCACTGGCATCCTTCAAGCGCCAACAAGAGCAGGGTTTCCAGGAGGGGCTTTGGCTCCGGAGGTCCCGACACCTGACGGGAACACCGGGGGGCGACGCCGAAACGGACCTTTGGGAGGGGGCGTGGTCCGCCCTACGGCAGGCTTTGCCGCAAGGCGCGGGGGCCCGCGCGGCCAGTCTCGCTCCTGGCCAGAATGCTGACCGCAGGCTCCGCGGCGCCCCGGCGGGGCCCCAGGGCTCCTTTCGGGCGGGGCCTCGTCTGGGTCAGCCCCGGGGCCTGGCGGGATCGCCCGGGGGCGGGGCCCGGCGCACAGGGGGCGGGGCTAGCGCTCCCGCTCAGCAGGTGGCGGACGCAGCTCGGAGCGAGGCTCCGCCCCACGAGCCTCAGGGGTGGGGCTTCGCCGAGACCCCCGGCCCAGCGGTGGGCGCCCTCCCAGCGTCGCGAATCCCGCGGCGAGAGGCGTGCTGCCGGGTTGGTGACTGCTGTGCCCCTGGCCTCCTGCAGGAGGATGCTGGTGGTGGAGGTGGCGAACGGCCGTTCCCTGGTGTGGGGGGCCGAGGCGGTGCAGGCGCTGCGGGAGCGCCTGGGCGTGGGGGGCCGCACGGTGGGCGCCCTGCCCCGCGGGCCCCGCCAGAACTCGCGCCTGGGCCTCCCACTGCTGCTGATGCCTGAGGAGGCGCGACTGCTGGCCGAGATCGGCGCAGTCACCCTGGTCAGCGCCCCGCGCCCGGACCCCCGCCAACACAGCCTGGTAAGGGGGGGCAGGCTAGGGGCGCCCCTTCCGGGGGACCTGCGGGAGGAGAGGCCGGGACGACTAGTCCCTGAGGTGGGAGGGGTCTGAGAGTCCTGGATTCTGGAATTCTGTGAGAGTAGGATAGCAGGATCTCCAGGTTCTTTCCCCGAGGTTTGGAGGGGCCAGAGTCAGGGTTCCTAGCTCCCTAAGGCAGGGCATGCCTGAATCCTGATGTTACAGGAAGGTTTACTTCTCAGGCACTGGCATCCTTCAAGCGCCAACAAGAGCAGGGTTTCCAGGAACAAAGCGCTCTGGCAGCTGAGGCCCGAGAGACCCGTCGTCACGAGTTACTAGAGAAGATTACAGAGGGCCAGGCTGCGAAGAAGCTAAAGCTGGAACAGGAATCAGGGACCGGTGGGAGCCAGGAGGCCGGTGGGAAGCAAGCTGCAGAAGAGAATGGGGCCAGTGCTGGCCAGGCTGCTGGAGAGCATGAGGAAGCACATGAAGGTGGGGGCTGGAGTCCCCGGACCAGGGAAGGAGGGAAGAGGTCCTTGGGGAATTTTTGGCTGGCACTCTAGGGCTGGCCCTCGCTGGGGACTGGGGGAAAAAACCTTGGCCCTTGGGTCCATCAAACTCTCTTGGATTCATCCCCACCAGGCTCCTCTCCCCAGCCAGGGCCTTCAAATGGAGTGGCCCCCTTACCGAAGTCTGCTCTGCTCGTCCAGTTGGCCACTGCTCGGCCGCGGCCCATCAAGGCTAGGCCCCTGGACTGGCGTGTCCAGTCCAAAGACTGGCCCCACGCTGGCCGCCCTGCCCACGAACTTCGCTACAGCATCTACAGAGACCTGTGGGAACGAGGCTTCTTCCTCAGTGCCGCCGGCAAGTTCGGAGGTGACTTCCTGGTCTATCCCGGTGAGTTTGTGTTGGGACCTCTGGTGACACTTTTCTTCACAATCCCACCCCGTTCTGCGTTTCCACCCTTTTTTGGTCTCCTTTTCTCAGCCTCTAAGAAACAGGAAACACTTGGGAACCCAGGCTTTTGGAGAGCAGTTTAGTAAATGAACAAAGGAAAAAAGAAAACATATAGAATAAAAAGTAAATCATATTTTGTAGTGTTATGTCCATTACTATATTTAATAATACATATACATTGCAGATTCTTTACCAGTGAGCCACTTGGGAAGCCCTTCCATATCTTGGCTATTGTAAATAATGCTGCAGTGTCCATAGAGGTGCGTTTATCTTCTTGAATTAGTGTTTTCAGTTTTTTTCAGATAAATACCCAGGAGTAGAAATGCTGGAAGCCTTGCTCTTTTAGATTTATGTTACCTGTTAGTTTTCAGTATAGTTCCCTACTCAGGGTCCTACTTTACTTGGTCAGGTTCATCTAACCTGGGGGCAAAGTATAGCTCCCCTCCCCTCAGCCTGTCAAATGAGGCCCACTGACAGGTTCTTTTTTTAAAATAAAATTTTATTGGAACACAGTTCTGTTTGTTTTGGACTTCCCTGGTGGCTCAGACGGTAAAGCGTCTGTCTACAATGCAGGAGACCTGGGTTCGAGCCCTGGGTTGGGAAGATCCCCTGGAGAAGGAAATGGCAATCCACTCCAGGACTATTGCCTGGAAAATCCCATGGACAGAGGAACCTGGTAGGCTGCAGCCCATGGGGTCACAGAGTCGGACTTCACTTTCTGCTTGTTTACATATGATCGGCGGGTGCCGTGGTGCTAGACTGGCAGAGCTGAGTATTTGCAGCGTGGCCCACAAAACTGAAAATATTTACTATGTGGCCCTTTTCAGGAAAATTTGGTTGACTCCTTAATTCTATTTTATTACACCCTTCTGTTATAAATCGTTCTCTTCTTTTAGTCTGAGTCACTTCTCATTGGATATTTATGATACAATATACACGATACCCTTTTGAGTTCCTCATGGCTTTACTGACAGCGATATAGTCAGTGACTTGTTGTTTTTGTGGCTCAGATGGTAAAGCGTCTGTCTACAATACGGGAGACCCGGATTCGAGCCCTGGGTTGGGAAGATCCCCTGGAGAAGGAAATGGCAATCCACTCCAGGACTATTGCCTGGAAAATCCCATGGACAGAGGAGCCTGGCGGGCTACAATCTACGGGGTCGCAGAGTCGGCCACGACTGCGGCTTCACTTCACATAATGTGTCAACTTCTGCACCCCCAGGCCCAAAGGTGTCTGTTACAGCGTGGGTAATGCTGGCTGGATGCCTTGCGACCCCCTCCGTGTTGGGGGTCCCATTGTCTTCCAGCTTTCCACCAGTGGAAACTGCTACCTGCCTCTCTCCTTCACCCAGGTGACCCGCTCCGTTTCCACGCTCACTACATCGCCCAGTGCTGGGCTCCCGGGGATCCCATACCACTCCAGGACCTGGTTTCGGCTGGCCGCCTGGGCACCAGTGTCAGAAAGACGCTGCTGCTTTGCTCCCCGCAGCCTGATGGGAAGGTGGTCTACACGTCCCTGCAGTGGGCCAGCCTGCAGTGAGCCCCAGAGACCTGTGGGCGCACAGCCATGTCCGCGGCAAGACGCTTTCTAGATGGTTCCAAGCTCATCTCTGCGTGGGAGGCCCCGCCCCACCTCCTGCCTCTTTATAAACACTACGTCCTCCTTGTGTCCCTCCCCGATCCAAAGCACTTAGTGGCTGTGTCGTTTTTATAGTTACTGGTTTCCAACCATGAGCTTCCTGAGTGTGAAAGCTGATTCATTTCTGTTTTCTACAGGGCTTAGGTCCCAAGAGGTCTCAATAAATTTCTTGAATCAGTGTGGAGTTTGTGATTTGAATCCTTAAGACAGTCTTGGGAGGTGTGGGCATTTGCTGCAGGTGTTTGGGCAGATGAGGGAAAGCCTGGGGGAGGGAAATGAGTTGCCCAAGGCCCCACCTCTAGTAAGGAGCAGGTGTGTTAGTCGCTGAGTCATGTCGCGCTCTTTGTGACCCCATGGGCTTCCCTGGTGGATCAAATAGTAAAGAGTATGCCTCCAATGTGGGAGACCTGGGTTCGATCCCTGGGTTGGGAAGATCCCCTGGAGGAGGGCATGGCAACCCACTCCATTATTCCTGCCTGGAGAATCTCCATGGACAGAAGAACCTGATGGGCTATAGCCCATGGGGTCACACAAGAGTTGGACACGACTGAGCAACTAACCGCAGGCTCCTCTGTCTATGGATTCCCCAGGCAAGAATACTGGAGTGGGCAGCCATTTTCTTCTGCAGGGGATTTTCTGGACCCAGGAATTGAATCCAGGTCTCCTGCACTGCAGGCAGATTGTTTACCATCTGAGCTGGGGTTTAAAACCTAGTCTTCCTGACTCTGAAGTCCGAGCTCTTCCACGGCACTACACTTACTCTGGAAAAGCTGTCTTTAAGGCACTTCAGGTGCACACAAAGGCATAAACAAAAAATAACTTGTGTAAAAAAGGAGGCAACTGTTGTAGTTTTGAGGAGCAGGGAGGGAATATTGGGGGTGGTCTTGCTCTTGGATTGGGTGCTGTTTATTCAGGTGTTGGGAGAATTACTTTTTATACAGTACATTTCTAGATCCTCCTTTATATGTATGCTTTATTCCACAAATTTTTTACAAAAGCTAAAACACATATGTATGTAATATGCACTTGTAAAACAATTTGCAGAGCTGCCTTTCTGCTTAAGAAATTACTAGAACATTACCAGTACCAACTTCCAATATTTAAGAAACTGATTAAAAAAATTTTTTAATCTATTTATTTGGCTGCACCAGGTCTTAGTTGTGGCATGTGGGATCTAGTTCCCGACCAAGGATAGAACTCAAGGCCCCGACAGGTAATAAATGGTGGAGAGGGTGTGGAGAAAAGGGAACCCTCTTACACTATTGGTGGCAAGGTAAATTGGTACAGCCACTAGGGAGAACAGTATGGAGGTTCCTTAAAAAACAAAATAGAACTACCAAATGACCCAGCAGTCACACTCCTGGGCATGTATACTGAGAAAACCATACTTTGAAAAGATGCTTGAAGCACTATTTACAATAACCAAGACATGGAAGCAACCTCTGTCCATCAACAGATGAGTGGATAAAGAAGATTTGGTACATATATGCAATGGGATATTACTCAGCCATAAAAAAGAATGAAATCCTGCCATTTGCAGCAAAATGGGTGGACCTAGAGATTATCACAGGTAATGATAACTAAACGAAGTAAGGCAATGACAGGTTATTACACGGCAATCACTTTTATGTGGAATCTAAAAAAAAAATAGATAAACTTATTTATAAAACAGACTCACAGACGTAGAAAACAAACTTATGGTCACCAAAGGGAACAGGGAGGGGAGGAAAGATAAATTATAAGTTTGGGATTAATGTATACACACTACAATATGTAAAGCAGGTAAAAAACAAGAATTTGCTAGATAGCACAGGGAACTATAGGGCTTCCCAGGTTTGTTTGCACTAGGGGCAAACAACCAGCCTGAAAATGCAAGGGGCAAGAGACGCGGGTTTGATCCCTGGGCTGGGCAGATCCCCTGGGGGAGGGCATGGCAACCTACCTCAGTATCTTGCCTGAGGAATCCCATGGACAGAGGAGCCTGGTGGGCTACTGTTCACAGGGTTGCAGAGAGTTGGACATGACTGAAGGACAGAGGAGGCTGGTGGCTTCATACGTGAAGCAGCTTAGTATGCACACGCGGTAGCCTGGATTGCTTCTCCGCCCACTCGCACCCTGGGAAGCCCAGGATTCAGTACATTAACATGGGTACAGTTCTTTGAATGGGGCCTGATGCATAGTACTTAAGTATTCTAGAATGCCAATTTTTCGTGATAGAAATAATGGGTCACATGAATTAAAACAACAACAACAACAACACCCAAACCGTAAGGTGTTTAGCCCAAAGCCTAGGAGATTGAGTGCTTGTTAAATATTCTCTAACCATGATAAAGTCGTTGGCGTGAAAGGGATTATCCCAGACAGAAAAGCACTACAGGCAATAATCCTGGGGCTGTACATATATAAATTGTTTCAGGTTTATAGCAAGAGGTTTCAGAACATTTTTCCTGTTCTGGAAACCCAAAGAAAACCTCAAGATATAAACTGCTGTCTTTCACAAAGAGGCACAGTGTCTTTTAATCATCGGATCTGAAGTTTCCCTTTACGTGTATACACACACACACACACACACACACACACACACACACAGTTTTCGTCAGTCACCTTCTTAAGGAGGCTTCCCTGACCATCCTTTCTGAAATACCATTTTCCCTCAGTCATTGAGAGATGTGCTTAGTCGCTTAATCCTGTCCGACCCGACTCTTTGCGACCCCGTGGACTGTGGCCCGCCAGGCTCCTCTGTCCATGGGATTTTCCAGGCAATGGTCCTAGAGTGGATTGCCATTTCGTCTCCAGGGGATCTTCCCAACCCAGGGATCGAACCCACGCCTCCCGCATTGCAGGCGGATCCTTTACCGACTGAGTCATCAGGGAAACTCAGTCATTATCAGTAATTTATTTTCTTCACTGCATCAATCTGAAACGATCTTATTTTCCCTCTCTCCCCTTAGGCTCAAAGTTTCACGAACGGAGGGGCTGGTGAAGGGTTCAAAAGGGAAGACTGGCTTCTGGCTGGGCCTCGCGTAGACATTCTGATATGAAAAATTATTTTTTAGAAATTATTCATGGATATAACAGAGCATCTTGGAAGGAGCTTTGAATTCGAATAGGTCCAATCCTCTGGAGATCTTTACAGAGAGACGCAGCATGCTGAAGCCCAGCGGTGGTGGCCGTGACTACTGCAACTTTATACCGCAGCTCAGACGTCAGCTGAGAGGTCACTTAAGTCACTACCCGAGGGCGGAGAGGCGCCCTCACGTCGCACCAGACGGAGCATCAATCCCTCAGGAGTCCTCGCGGTTTAGCAGCCACTCTAGCCCAACCTCCCCTCTTGACTGCTTTGTCCGCCCGCCAAGGCCTTTTCTGATTGGTGCAAACTTGCGCTCTGCGTGCTTACGTCACAAGAGGGCGACGTTGCTATAAGAACGCGGCCGGCGAGCGTGCGCTCCTCTTTCTTGGTTTCCAGAGCGTTCGCCTAGGTGAGCCGTGCGGCCGCGTTCGGTATTTTGGGTGTGGGTCGTAAAGTCTGGCGGGCTTTTCGACCATTAGTGACTACGCTAAAGCAGTTGGAGGTGAAATGGGCGTAACTGGAAGCGGTAGAAGTGATAGTCGGTTGTTAAACGCTTCGGGGACGGTTCTCGCGATATTTTCCCCAGGCGCCGGGAGGGTCGGAGCGTGGTTGTGCGACTGCGCAGGCGCCGCCGAGTCCTCACCGGCCGCTCTCCTTCCCGCGCAGGCGCAGACGGGCAAACGGAGCCAGCATGCCGGTCGCCCGGAGCTGGGTTTGTCGCAAAACCTATGTGACCCCGCGGAGGCCCTTCGAGAAGTCCCGCCTCGACCAAGAGCTGAAGCTGATCGGTGAGTGGCTAAAGCTAGGTTTCTGTTTCCCGGGCTGGGGAAGCTGACCCGTGGGTGAGGCCGCCCACGTGCTCCATGTGTTTAAAAATCTCCGGTGTGTTCGCCCTCCTCACCCAGTTTCGGGATTGTCGGTGGTTTTTCTGTATCCCGAAATCGCTAATCCTTTTTCACTAGTCCATGGGACTGAGCTTTTTCACTCATTCGGCAGGCGAGTATGGGCTCCGGAACAAGCGTGAGGTCTGGAGGGTCAAATTCACCCTGGCCAAGATCCGAAAGGCTGCCCGGGAGCTGCTACGCTGGATGAGAAAGACCCGCGGCGCCTGTTTGAAGGTGTGTATGTGAGCCCCCAGGAGAGCTGCCGCGGTTCTTCCTTCTAGGGTTGTGCAAGACTTGGAGCACGACGTTGGATCCAGCCTTTAAAAGGAGTTACGGAGTAGGAAGATAGGTCTGAATCCGAGTACGTACCTTTTTTCTTACCTGTCCCTGGTAAACACTGAATCGGTTTCCAGTGGATTAGAACTAACGGTGCCAAGTATTGGGCCCCTGGTTATATCTATACATCGTTCACAGAGCAGTGTCGCTCCTTGTGTTCTTGTTCCCTGCTAGTGGGACTAGACGGTGACATTTGAGCAGTTCCACCCAGGGTGGGGCTTGAGTGTGTGTGTTTGCCTTTAGCACGATGGTGAAGGACATTTACTCAGGGTCTGAACGGTAGAGGACCTGTGGGTTTCACAGGAAAGAACGGTTCCAGGTGATCTTCGAGGGAATACAGATCGTACCGTATGATTTAAGGTGAAAAATGATGCTGCGGTATATTTGACAGACTGCCATCTTTTACACTCTTAAGGCCTGAATGTCTGCTTGAAGATGTGAGGTTGCTGGGCTTTTGGAAGGGACGGTATCATTCATATCTTAGTAGGACCTCTTAGGTTGTCAGATGGTGAAAATACTAAGAAAGCTGGTACTTTGTAAGGCTCACTGAATATCTTTTTCTAAGCTCTTGGTGTACATTATTTAATTTGCACAAGTAGACTGGCAGGGGTACTGATCATAGTCTTCAAATGAGCAAGTGATCCGAGACTTCCCGCAATAGGTGGAACTGGAGTGCATGCGAGCTCGGGGTTGGGAGTTGAAGACTTCCAGATGATGGTTAGCTAACATGCCAAAAGTCGAAACAGTTCCTGAATGTAAGAGTGGTCCGTGAGCGTGGCTGTGTTGTATCCTGAGTGTGGAGGAGCTTCATAAACAGTTTGTGATTCTAAGGACTCTCTCTGTGAGTGGTTCTGTGTGTTGTTGTAGGTGTATCTGTTTTTTTTGTGACACATTTTATTAGGATAAACTTTACACGACAGGAAGTTTGCTCACAGTATCTAAAATTTGTTTTTAGTTACCTCTAAAATTGGCCATTTTGTAGGTATTATCTTGATGCTGCTTTTGGTCTGACCCTGGGAAATCTTGATTCTAGTGAAAGTCAGGAGGGGTTGGGCTAACTTGGGCAGCTGGCTTTTTATTTTCAATTGGAGTGGCTAGTCTGATTTTTTTTCCAAAACTGTGATTAAGGATGGAAGTGCTCTTATACTTGTGTTAAGCATGAGTGGTCATCCATAGTAGAGATTGAGAAAGGCTTGGAGAGATGTTATACTAACAGAGATTCATCACTTGGATCTGTCCCAGTTCCAGGGGTGTGTGAGGTTCTCATTTTCAACCTTTGTTAGTTTGAAAGCTCCTTTGACACTCATGAGAATTCAGGAATCTCCCTGGTGGATGTTGGTACTAGGTGGAACTCTGCCCCAGAGTTGGGGGGACAGACCTCAACTTGTTCTGGTCTCAGGGAAACTTACTGGAGAGTTAATCACAGAGAAACTTAGGTGCTAACCAGTCATGTGACAAAGAGATGGCATAGGGCAGGGTTGAGCAGCGGGTGTCCAGGGATTACTTGGTTTTCCAGGGGGGAGTTGCATGGGGAGGGCAGCAGCAGGTAACCCCCAGTGAGTGAAGCTAGATTGCTGGGATGGAGAGGAGGAGCCTGGGAGCTCTGAAGTGTTTGCTTACTGCTGCAGCTTGGCCTTGTTTGAGGTCCAGCCTTTCCCACTAAGGTGTGAGTCTTACTGACAAGAAGAGTTAGTTACTGGTTCATTTCATTCAGGTACTCACAGGTATCAACTCTCACCAGCACAGGGTAAAGACCAAACCTGCCTCTCCTGCACAGCAGGCAGATGCTTTACCCTGTGCTGGTGTGAGGTGAGCGCTGACACCTGCGAGTGCCTGAGTGGAAAGAGCCAGTAAACTCTGTCATAAGACTCTCACCTTAGTGGGAGTTAGATCCCTGCGCAGGAAGATTCCCTGGAGGAGGAATGGCAACCCACTCCAGCCTGTTGTTACCTGGAGAATGCTGTGGACAGAGGGGCCTGGCAGAGTTGGACACGACTGAGTGACTAACACATCATGTTAGAAACTAAGACACTTGAATGCTTGCCTCGTGCCATAGAGACAAGGGCCCCTTGGCCACCGAGGTGCCCACTGGCATACAGTTTTTTGTTTTTTAAACAAACTTGGATTTGGCTGATTCGATTGTTAATTCTGTTGGCCAAATGAAAACCATTTAGCAATTTTTAGTAGTTGGACACATTCCTGTTGCTGAAGGCTGCAAGTTTATCAGTTTTATTTTTGTTTTCATATCCAGTAAGATTTTTCCTGTATTGATGGCCCTCCCCACTATTAAAGGATGTAGGTGGATTAATAATAGTGAAATATGTTTTCAAAGTAATACAGGTTGAGTTATTGTCAGATGTCTATTTTCTAATATAAGTACAAAAAGACATGAAGTGTCCAAACTGGTAGATAATTCCAAACTCACTTTTGTTTACCTTTGGATATGTTTTGTAATAATATTTGATTATTATGGTCAGTTTTTAAATTGTATAATTTATAATTTGACATTATCAGTATGAAAGAGAATGATATATTTGTATGTTGTGAAATGATCTCCACAGATCATCTTCCCATTTTTTAATTGAAGTGTTTGTTTTTTTTGCTGTTGTATTATTTCATTATATATTTTGGGTATTAACTCCTATTAGATATGTGATTTATAAATATTTTCTCCCATTCCATAGGTTGTTTTTCATTTTGTTATGCTCTGCAGAAGCTTTTTAGTTTGATGTGGTCCAACTTGATTTTTCCTTTTGTTACCTTTAGTTTAGAATTAGATCCAAAAAATCATCTCCAAGACTCAGGTCAAGGAGGTTGCTGCCTGTGTTTTCTTCTAGAAGTTTCATGGTTTCAGGTCTTGCATTCATGTGTTTAATCCATTTTGATTTTGTTTTTTCCCCCTTTTGGAGAGCTTGAGGGATTTGGTTCCTGGTTGTTGTTCAGTTCCTAAGTCATGTCCAACTCCCAGTGGACCCCATGCTCCTCTGTTCATGGGATTTCCATGGCAAGAATAGAGTAGGTTGCCATTTCCTTCTCCCTGAGATCTCCCCCCGCAGGGATTGAACACGTCTTTCCTGTGTTGCAGGCATATTCTTTACCACTGAGCCGGGGAGCTGCCCCGGCCCCTGCGGTGAGCGCACCGGTCGCCAGGGCCTCACTGCTGGGCCTCGTGGGATCCGTGACTCTGGGCTGGCTTGTGTGCAGGATGAGATAGGGGCTCACCCTTGTTCTTGCCTGCGACTGTCCGCCATTATTGAGAGACTCTTCCCCAGTGTCTGTTCCTAGCTCCTCTGTTGTAGATTAATTGACTGTATATATGTGGGTGTGTTTCTGGTCTCCGTTCTATTCCCTTGATCTGTTTTTATGTCGGTAGTGTCGTACCGTCTTGATCACTATAACTAATGTATACAGCTTTGTGGGTTTTTTGGTTTTGTCTTTTTTAAAACATTGTTTTTCCTCAAGATTGGCTTTAGTTATTCAGGGTCTTTTCTGGTTCCATAAAGATTTTAGGATTGCTTGTTCCTTTTCTGTGACAAATGGCATTGGAATGTTTTTAGGGATTGCCTCCAATCTGTATATTGCTATAGGTAGTATGGGTGTTTTTTAAACTGCTGTTGAGTCCACGAGCACTGAATTTCTTTCCGTTTGTGTGTCTAATTTCTTTGATTAGTGTTTGGCAGTTTCCATTGTGCAGGCTTTTCACTAAAATTTCTATGCAGTTGTAAATGGGAGAATATCCTTGACTTGTGTATTTATTTATTGCAAATTAGTATTTATTTAGTGCAAATGAGTACTTGGGGTGTTGGAACAGGTATAGTATGTTTCTCCATTTAGATTCTCCTTGGCTCCTAGTCTGCTAGGAAGGCTGTCACAGTCAGCCAGCTTTCCTTCAGGCTTTGTCTGGGGGCTGGGGGTGTGGTAATGGTGCTTTTAGCTGCCAATAATGATAATCCTCTGTGATGATAACCAGCCCTGGGCGTGCGAGCCAGCAGCGACCCCGGAGCGCTCTTGAGTGGCGCTTGGACGCCCACAGGCAAGGCCCCCTGAAGCTGCAGTTGCTGGGTGCCAGGGAGAAGCTGGTTTACTTTGCCAGGCACCGAGGTTATCCTCACTGCCGTTTTAGTAGAAAATGGACGACGAGTACTCGACTCAGATGTGTGCCGCCTCTTGCAGGCCTGGCAGATAGGCACTGGTGCTGTTCCGGTATCCGCTGCGGGGGGTGGTTTGAGCGCATGTGACTCGTCGGGCTTTTTGGACTCCAGCATGTCAGCTCGCAGCCCTTGTGCCGTGTTCCGGGAGGTTGAGTGGAGGGTCAGCCGCGTGTAGACCGCACTCTCCTCAGCTCTGGAGGGCTCTCCCTTGTTGAGAGTTGTCGATCGTCGTCTGCCTCAGGGCGGTGAGGATCCCGGCAGTCACGGCGGCTCGTGCAGTAGCGCGGCGAGTCCTGTATCACAACTAGTTCTTCCTGCTGGCTCTCACCGCCGTGGTGCAGAGGTGCCGGATTTGAACGGAAGGCTGAGGCAGGCTTCTGTGCCCCCTCACCAGGTAATGCCCTGTTGCGGCGGCTCGTCCGTATCGGGGTGCTGGACGAGGGCAAGATGAAGCTGGATTACATCCTGGGCCTGAAGATTGAGGACTTCTTGGAGAGACGCCTGCAGACCCAGGTCTTCAAGCTGGGCCTGGCCAAGTCCATCCACCATGCCCGCGTGCTCATCCGCCAGCGCCACATCAGGTACCGCCTCGGGGCTCCCGGAGCCTCCCCCCTGCCCCCTGAAGGGACGCCCTCGCTGAGCACCCCCTCCCTGTCTTCTGTGCAGTCCTCAGAAGGTGGTGAAGGTGTGAGCTCACCTCAAGGGGACAGGCTGGTCCCTACAGACAGCTCATGGGGGAGCGGGGGCAGCCTCACCCCCAGAGCCCTGCGCAAGGGTCACTGCGGCTGGGGCCGTACACCTTGCGAAGCGCCGGAGGTGTGCCCGGAGCTGGACAGGTAACGGCTCTTGGAGGCCCGTCAGAGCCGCCCCTGGGGCTCGGCTCACTTGGGGGGCTGTGCTCTCCTGGCAGCCGCTGTGGTCAGGAGCAGGGGCCAGGTAGGTCTGGGTGCTCAGTTCACCCTGTGGAGACTGGGGCCTGTGGAGTGAGCGGGCCCCTAGCCTCCCAGCAGCCCCCGTGACTCGGGCAGGAGCCTCTCAGGCTGCTTGTCTGAAGTGAAACCGCCCGGGTGCTCGTGGGGTGCGGCTTCAGAGGCAGTGAGAGGAGCCCTGATGGAGACCAGAGCTCCGGGAGGGGCACGCAGCTCAGGAGTGGCGGGCCTCAGTGCTGCCGCGCTGCCACCCCCGCATTCACGCTAGGCACGTGGGCGCGTTGCCGGCCCTCACCCACCGCCCTCCCCCGCCCCCCCAG
>SJYC01049756.1:0-11721 GCA_006408675.1 Madoqua kirkii | reverse complement strand
ATGCTAGAGCAGCTTTCACCAGACCCCACCCCTTTCTTAGGTTTCCCTTGGGCTGGTGCCCTGAGCCCGCCACCTCCAGGGGTCCGAGTCACCCCGCTCCCCGCTCACCCGACTTCCTGCGTCTGTCCTGACCCCGGCGTCGGAGGAAGAGGAAGACAAGGACGAGGAGCAGCAGGACGCAGGTCACCGAGACCCCGACGAGGACACTCAGGTACCAGGAGAGGCCTGGGCGCCAGAGACGCCGAGTGAGCCAGGGCTGCCCTTAACTGGGCACCTGCCCTGTGAGCGCTCATGGGGGGTCTGTGCGCCCATCTCCAGCCCATCCCACCCGATTACAGATGAGGAGCCTGAGGCCCGGAGGGGGAGATCACGGGCCCCGGTGACCCACCTGGATGGGACAGAGGCGGGCCTGGAACCCAGGACTGTGGGTTCCCTCATATTGTTTATTTTTATTTATTCATTTATTTATTTTTTAATGCTTTATTCTACGTTACAATACTGTGCTGGTTTTGCCATACGTTGACACGAATCAGCCACAGGTGCACACGAGCTCCCAATGCCCCCCGCACCCCCCACCCCACACCACCTCTCTGGATCACCCTCATATTTCTTAGAATTAGTTTTTGTTTTGCTTTCATGCTTCCACTTCCAGGCAGAACACCAGTTGAGAGACAAGTGCATCGAGCCCAGCCCTCAGCCAGCCCAGCCAGATCCGGCTCCCGCCCTGCAGAGGCCTGGCTCCCCGTCCACCTGCCCCCAGCATGGGGCCTGCGTGGAGTGTGTGTCTGCAAGGGGCAGCGGGGCGGGCTCTGGCCTTCCGGAGGAAGGACGTGGGAGGCCCCCTGCGCGGAGGGTGGGCCCCGAACCCCGAGAGGAGCACGGCTGGTCCAAGGTCCCAAGGTGGAAGTAGCAGAGCCATCTGATTCCCATGTCCGGCTCTTTGCCTGGCACCAGGGCAGCTCCTTGGGGGGCTGGAGAGCTCAGACACTGTCCCCTCCAGTGTTGCCGCGTCCCCGTCCTTGCTGTCGAGGCTGGTGCCAGTGAGAAGGGGCTGTCCTGAGGCCATTAACTCGGGAAGTGACGGAGCCCCGACAGCTGCTGGATTCCACCCCCACCGCCCTGCAGGAAGCCTGACTCACCCGAGCCTGATTCCAAGGCAGGGAGGAGCTGATTCCCGGAGCTTCCTAAGGGTCAGGGTGGAGATGAGCGGCGGCCTGCTTCCCCTTGTCAGCCCTGCTCCCCTCCCCAAGCTGGGCTCAGCATCCCCCTCGGCGTGACCCCCACCCTTCATCCACGTCTCATTCCTGGGAGCCCCGTGGTCCCCCGGGACACCACTGAGCCAGGGCCTGTCCACTCGCTCCCTGGGGGGCCACGGGCTCTGCTAGCCCCTCTCCTGTGCTGCTCTCTGGGCGGGGGGCCACGAGGACTGGAGACCAGGGGAAGGTGGGGACCGGGGGCTCTGGCCTTGAGCCCTGTGGTCGCCCCGAGGCCTGTGTAGCTCTGCTCCATCACCAGGAGCGGGTCTGGACGCCCAGGATGAGGGCGAGGATGGGCAGGGAAGGGGGCCTCTGGCCCTTTCCGGCCCCGTCAGAGTTGATCCCTGCCTCCTGTGATCCCCACCCCACTCAGCCCAGAGCTCCCCTGGGGCTGTCTCTTATACACATCTAGATGTGTATAAGAGACAGTCCCACAGCGGATGCCCAGAGCCCTAGAGCCCCCCACTCCTCCCACAGCGGATGCCCAGACCCCCTCACCCCTCCCACAGCAGATGTCCAGAGCGGCTTGGTGATGGGGCCTCCGCCACCCAGTGTCAGACTCAAGCTCTCTCCTCCCAAGCCCAGAACCACTGCCACCCACTCCCAGGCCTCCAGGACGGCGCTCCCTTTCACTTACAGTACAAGCTCTCCTCCTGGACGTCAGCATCCGGGCTGGAGCTGGGGAGGAGAGGGCAGTGTTGAGGTGGAGGGAGCCCCGGGCAGGCGGTGGGACGTGAGTCTGAGGGAGAGGTCGGGCTGAGCCGTGTTGGGGCAGTGGGGGAGCCCCGGGCAGGCGGTGGGACATGAGTCTGAGGGAGAGGTCGGGCTGAGCCGTGTTGGGGCAGTGGGGGAGCCCCGGGCAGGTGGTGGGACTTGAGTCTGTGGGAGAGGTCTCACCTCTTCTCCTTGCTTCTGTCCTCAAGCACTGATGCTGCGGCCGCTGCGGGAAGACAGGAGTCAGCCTCCAGCCCTCCCCCTGCCCCCAGAGCCCTTCTCTAGGGTTACAGGAAGATCTGCGAAGGTCTCCAGGCTGGAAAAATTATCATGCCTTCCCTCCTCCACGAAGAATTCAAGAGAAGGGCTTCCCTGGTGGCTCAGTGGTGAAGAATCCGCTAGCCAAGGCAGGGGCCGTGGGTTTGATCCCTGGTCTGGGGGGATTCCACACTCCACGGAGCAATCAAGCCACAACTACTAAGCTTGTGCTCTGGAGCCTGGGAGCGCGACTGCTGAAGCCCGGGAGCTTGAGAGCCCAGGAGCCCCGGAGCTGGGAGCCCTAGCGAGAGCAGCCCCGCTCACCGCAGCCGGAGAGAGAGAGCCCACGCACGGCAGGCAGGGCCCAGAGCAGCCGCAGGCCAGACTCAGAACTATTCGGAACAACGAGAGAGCTCTAAGCCATAAGACACAGAGCTCGCGTCTGCTCTCAAGCCGCGGGTCAGCCTGGAAACCGCAAAGCATGCTCTGGATGCTCACGGTGCGCTCACGTCCAGTCTCCTCAGACGTCTCGCACGGGGGATGCTAGAGCAGCTTTCACCAGACCCCACCCCTTTCTTAGGTTTCCCTTGGGCTGGTGCCCTGAGCCCGCCACCTCCAGGGGTCCGAGTCACCCCGCTCCCCGCTCACCCGACTTCCTGCGTCTGTCCTGACCCCGGCGTCGGAGGAAGAGGAAGACAAGGACGAGGAGCAGCAGGACGCAGGTCACCGAGACCCCGATGAGGACACTCAGGTACCAGGAGAGGCCTGGGCGCCAGAGACGCCGAGTGAGCCAGGGCTGCCCTTAACTGGGCACCTGCCCTGTGAGCGCTCATGGGGGGTCTGTGCGCCCATCTCCAGCCCATCCCACCCGATTACAGATGAGGAGCCTGAGGCCCGGAGGGGGAGATCAGGGCCCCGGTGACCCACCTGGATGGGACAGAGGCGGGCCTGGAACCCAGGACTGTGGGTTCCCTCATATTGTTTATTTTTATTTATTCATTTATTTATTTTTTAATGCTTTATTCTACGTTACAATACTGTGCTGGTTTTGCCATACGTTGACACGAATCAGCCACAGGTGCACACGAGCTCCCAATGCCCCCCGCACCCCCCACCCCACACCACCTCTCTGGATCACCCTCATATTTCTTAGAATTAGTTTTTGTTTTGCTTTCATGCTTCCACTTCCAGGCAGAACACCAGTTGAGAGACAAGTGCATCGAGCCCAGCCCTCAGCCAGCCCAGCCAGATCCGGCTCCCGCCCTGCAGAGGCCTGGCTCCCCGTCCACCTGCCCCCAGCATGGGGCCTGCGTGGAGTGTGTGTCTGCAAGGGGCAGCGGGGCGGGCTCTGGCCTTCCGGAGGAAGGACGTGGGAGGCCCCCTGCGCGGAGGGTGGGCCCCGAACCCCGAGAGGAGCACGGCTGGTCCAAGGTCCCAAGGTGGAAGTAGCGGAGCCATCTGATTCCCATGTCCGGCTCTTTGCCTGGCACCAGGGCAGCTCCTTGGGGGGCTGGAGAGCTCAGACACTGTCCCCTCCAGTGTTGCCACGTCCCCGTCCTTGCTGTCGAGGCTGGTGCCAGTGAGAAGGGGCTGTCCTGAGGCCATTAACTCGGGAAGTGACGGAGCCCCGACAGCTGCTGGATTCCACCCCCACCGCCCTGCAGGAAGCCTGACTCACCCGAGCCTGATTCCAAGGCAGGGAGGAGCTGATTCCCGGAGCTTCCTAAGGGTCAGGGTGGAGATGAGCGGCGGCCTGCTTCCCCTTGTCAGCCCTGCTCCCCTCCCCAAGCTGGGCTCAGCATCCCCCTCGGCGTGACCCCCACCCTTCATCCACGTCTCATTCCTGGGAGCCCCGTGGTCCCCCGGGACACCACTGAGCCAGGGCCTGTCCACTCGCTCCCTGGGGGGCCACGGGCTCTGCTAGCCCCTCTCCTGTGCTGCTCTCTGGGCGGGGGGCCACGAGGACTGGAGACCAGGGGAAGGTGGGGACCGGGGGCTCTGGCCTTGAGCCCTGTGGTCGCCCCGAGGCCTGTGTAGCTCTGCTCCATCACCAGGAGCGGGTCTGGACGCCCAGGATGAGGGCGAGGATGGGCAGGGAAGGGGGCCTCTGGCCCTTTCCGGCCCCGTCAGAGTTGATCCCTGCCTCCTGTGATCCCCACCCCACTCAGCCCAGAGCTCCCCTGGGGACAGGGCCCTGGCCTGACCCAGAGGACGCAGAGGACCAGGGCTGGGCCTCACCTGAGACCTGGAGCTCCAGGGGGTCGCTGGGGAGGGACAGCAGGTGGGGGGCGGTGCTCTGTGAGCTGTAGCACCTGTAGGTCCCACTGTGGGCCGAGGTCACAGCACGCAGGGTGAAGTTGGCCTGAACGGGTGGAGCTGGGTCCTGCAGACGAAGGCGCTGGGGAGCAGCGGGCGACCCCTCCTTGGACAGATGGAAGGTGTCTGACTGGACCTCAGAGCGACACTGCAGGGTCACGTTCTCTCCCCGGGGCACTGAGGCCCCCGGGCGGGCGGAGAGGGAGGGTTTCCTGTGCATTCCTGGGGGAGCACGGGGCTGATGAGTAGAGAGCCCCTCCCCACACCCCAGACCCTGAGCAGGGGCCCTCCCTGTGAGCCCTCCCAGCTCCTCTCGGCCCGTCTGTGTGGGTCTCCTTAATCTCCGTGCCTCTCACTCCTGGGTTCACGTTGCCCGCCAGACCCCTGCCCCACCTGGGCCTCTGCTCCAGGACCCTCTCCCTGGACCCTTCACCACCAGGGCCAACCCTGGTCCAGCACCCTGAGCAGACAGTCGGGACCTGGGCCAGGACAGGGGCACCTCACCCGCGATCAGGATGTCCAGGGGGGCGCTGGGGGCCGACCACACGTAGGCGTCGTGTCCGCTGTAGCAGCGATACCTGCCCCCATTGGCGTGGCTCACGCGGCCCAGGGGGAAGTCGGGGCTCTGCTGCCCTTCTAGATGGAGGGGTGGGCTGAGCCCCTCGTCCTTGGTCAGAGCGAAGCTGCCAAAGCTGGCCTCTGAGCGACACCGGAGGGTCAGGTTGTCTCCGGGGAGCACGAGCGAGCCGGGCTGGGCGGAGAGGGAGGGCGCCCTGGACAGGCCTGCAGACGGGGCATGGAGGCACAGGGCTGCATGCCCGCCCTGCTCCCAGGGCTGAGGAGAGAGCACGCCCTGCCCTAGGAGCCCAGTGTCCCTGCCCCCGTCTCCCCCAGGGCTCCTGGGCACAGGCTAAGGTCAGGGGTCTGTGTAGGAAGTAGAGGGGCCTGGGGGCCTCACCTGTGACCTGGAGATGCAGAGGGTCACTGGGGCGCGACCACAGATAGGGCTGGCCGCTGGGAGCATCGTAGCATCTGTAGGCCCCCCCGTGGGAGGCTGTCACGGGGCCCACAGGGAACACAGTCTGTTCCCGCCCCTGGTCCCCATAGCTCCTTGACATCTTGTATTGGAGCAGGTCAGCGCCTCCCTCCTTCAGCAGGTACAGCGTGCCCGCTGCATACTGTGACCTGCATGTGAGGGACACGCTTCCTCCTGCGGCCACCACAGGGCTGGGCTGGGCGAACAGGAAGGGTGCCCTGTATATTCCTGGGGATGAGGGGCTGTGTTAAAGGGGGCCTCCAGCACAGTGACCCCGGGTGTGAGCTGGGAGGGCAGGGCCCCCTGAGCACACACGCTGCTCCTCTGCCCGTGAGGAGGCTCCCACAGTGGGAGGGACCTGGAGGGACCTGCCCCGCCCTCTTACCTGTCACCACCAGGGGCAGGGGATCACTCTGCTCTGACCAGCCGTGCCTGCTGTGATATGCACACCAATACTTCCCGGCCTCATTTGAGCTTGAGGATGCAAAGTGGAACCTGGCCTTGTTCCTGGAGCCCTGTGGGGCCGTAACCTCCCAGTATACAGAGCTGCTCTCTTTATACAGATGGTAGACATCCGCCCGCAGAGACCCCTGACACCAGATGGTCACTGGGCGCCCCTGGGCCACCATGGTGCCTGGGTCAGCCTGGATGGAGGGTTTGGGGAGAACCTCTGGAGAGGAATCAGACCCGAAGAGTCAGGGCGCTGTCTCCCCCAGGCTCCCCAGCTCTCACCCAGGCCCCTCCCAGATGGGCCACCAGTAGCTCCGACCCGCTGTGCTCCCCAGTGATCAGCGGTGGTGGGTGGAAGCAGGAGGTCTGGGGGCTCACCTGGTTGTCCCTGGTCCCACAGTCCCCAGCACAGCCCTGGAAGAGAGTTCCCTGTGAGCACCCAGCCCCACCACACGTCCTGGATGCTCCAAGTCTGCTCTGCGCAGAGGGCTGAGGTCAGATCTGGGCTGAGGATATTCCTCTCTCCCCCAAGAAAGTGTGTCCCGACTGAGCCTCCTGCGTCCTGGGGCCTCTCAGGGACCAGCTGTGGGAGGAGGGAGGTTCCCACCCCCTCCCTTTCCCGAAGCTCACCGAGGCAGAGAAGGGCGGTGAAGGTCAGGGTCGAGGTGCTGCCTCTCATGGTCCCCAGCAGAGCAGGTGACTTACAGCGACCTCAGAGCCCAGGGGACAGACAGACGCACTGGGCGTGGAGGTCCTGGCTCAGCGGCGCCGTCTCGGGTTCCTCCTGAGCCTCGCTCCGCTCTCCCTGAAGGGTGGGGCTGAGGCAGCTGTGGTCTCTGGGGCCCTTTCTGACCAGATCAGACTTACCGACACCGCCCCCCTGCCCCGCTACTCTGCCTGTTCTGCCTCCTCCTTGTGCCAAGTCTGATCCGTAGTGTGACCTCACGTCCCAGAGTGCAAGGCTGCAAGCCGCTGGGCCGGCCCTGGAGCCCTCCGAGAGCCTGTCCCGGCTCTTACTCTGCCTCCCACAGGGCTTGTGTGGTCTTGGGCAAGTAGCTTCCCTTTCCTGAGCTTCTGCAAACGCTCTTCCTTTCCTCCGTCAGCCTGTCCAGTTTGTCAGTATTTGTTGGGCAATGACCACGTTCTGCCATGGTGACGGAGCCTGGAGTTTCCTTGGTGACGCCACCCAATTCCACGGCAAACAGTTCAGCTGACTCTTGTGAGACTGTTAGGAGTTGGAAGAAAATGGGACCATGAGTATCTTTAACAGAGAGATGTCATGAAGCCTGGGTCCTGGCTGGGAGGTGTGTCTGATGGCTGAACACGCAGGAGCTACTAGCTCTGGGGCGGCGGCGGTGGAGGCGGCGGCATCCCAACCAGACAGACCTTGAGCTGCTCTCAGAACTGAGAGCAGTGAGGGCGAGGGCAGGGGCGCTGCCACACTGGGTCTTGAGCGCCATGTGTTTTGGGTTTATCTTTAAAGCAGTGGGAAGGTTTTCGGCAGCAGACAGTATGAATTGGTTTCTAGTTTAGAAAGACCACCATGTGGAGAGTGTAACGCAGGAGGGTCTACTGATAGTGCACCCCATTCACAGTGAAACGCCAGCGCCGGTCTGGCTCCTGGATGGTGTGTTGTCCAGTGTTTTAGGTCCTTCATGTGGATAAGCCTTACATGAACCTGTAACTCGAAATATATTCACACTGGGCTTCCTTGGTAGCTCAGACGGTAAAGTCTGCCTGCAGTGAGGGAGACCCAGGTTCGACCCCTGGGTCATGAAGATCCCCTGGAGAAGGAAGTGGCAACCCACTGCGGTATTCTTGCCTGGAAAATCCCTTGGACAGAGGAACCTGGCGGCCTGCGGTCTATGGGGTTGCAAAGAGTCGGACATGACCTAGCGACTTCACATATCTTACACTGGAATGAGAAAGGAAGGCTTCTTGGTCCGGCAGGTTGGAAGGGACTGGGCCCTGTGCAGACCGGCTGAGGGGACGGTCTGTGGAGGCACAGCGTTGTTAAGTAGGTCTGTGTGCGTGGGTGCTTGGGGCTAGGTGGTTAAGTGTGATGAGTCTGGTCTAGGAGGCAGAGCTGTTTAGTGGGCCTGACCCGCCACAGCCTGGAATATGGGGGCGGTGCACCTGGACCACGTTTTTGAAGGTGGAAACTGTTGAAAGGATTTTGAACGGGGCAGGCTCAGACCTGATACAGTGGCGGGAAGCGTCCTTTGGGAGGTGGTGAGAGATGAACGGGAGTAAGGGGCGGGGCCTGGACTGGAGGACCAGGAAGGAGGCTGATGGCAACAAGGAGGGGACGTCTGGGGACGGGTGGGTCAGGGACCTCGTTCAGAAGGGCCCCGGGGGCACAGTGCTGTGGGCCTGGTGGTTGGGTGGAAGTGCGGGAGGCCGGGGAACTGAAGGGGCTTCCCCTGTCTGCCTCGGTTGCCCGGAGGAACCAATGGGCAGTCATCCATAGGACGGCCCCAGGAGGAGACGCGTGGCGGATGCTTGGCATGCCGATCCCCATTCTTCAGCATAAAGCAGAGCCCTCCTTCCTGACCTGGGAGGGTGGGTTCGCTTTTCCTCTGCACTGACTACTTGTTTCTACAATTTAGCACCATCCTTTCTCACTGCCCGTCTTCCAACCCTCAGTCATCGCTGCCTCCTCAGTGCCCCTTCTCACCCTGAGCAGAACCTTTCATCTCATTCTGTGAATACTTTCTCTAGGCAAATGGGAAGAACACAGGCTGGAGGCAAAAAAACCGGTTTTTAAAAGTGAACACAGACCCAGGATCTCTGAGACAGTCACTGATCGCCCAGCAAAAGGAGAATGATCTCAGTAAAGAAAAATAATTTTGAGGAAGTAAGTATTGACCATTTTACAGATTTGATGAAAGCCATAAATTTACACGTCCAAGGTGCTCATCAGATAACCTTCAAAAATGATGCCCAAAGCTCACAATCATATTCAAGTCAGTGGGGGAAAAAGTTTAAACCATGTCCACATACATCATAGTCAAAATGGAATCAGTGGGAAAAAATCGAAAGCATCCAGATAAAAGGACCAGGTTACATACAGAGGAAAGATGATTTGAACAGTTTCAGGTTTCATGTCAGAAGCCACTAAGGTGTAAGATGGATAGTCCTGAGAGACGAGAAGAGCCAGCACGGAACCCTTCTGGGTACGGTCCTCAGGAATGAAAGCCGAGTAGTCATTCCGAGAGGAAAGAACTCTTGAGAGAGTGTGTTGCCTGTAGACCTTCTTCAAAGGAATGATACGGCGAGCTCTTCAGGCAGAAAGGAAATAGTTCTCGAGGGAAACTTGGAAATTCAACAATAAAGGAAGAACAAAAAGCGGTAAATATCTAGGTAAATGTAACAGCATATCTTTCTCATTCCCTGTATATGTGACTGTTGAAAGCAAAAATAACAATGTTTGGTGGGGTTTTTAATATATGTGTAATAGATGAATACATGTCACATCTACACCATGATGGAGGGTGGGAGGACCTGTGTGATAAGGTTTCCCTGTTTCTCTTGAGGAGATAAAATATTAACTGTGTGGACTCTGTGGAATTAGGTGTATATATTATAATGTCCACAGTTGTCACTAAAAAAACATGTGAAGATTTACAGTTAGAATACTAACAGATATAACAGAGTATTAAAAAAAAATTCCAAAAAGCCAAAAGAAGACAGGAAAGGGAAACTTGAAGAGCAAACACTAGAGGGGACAAAGAAAAGACAAATAAGGTTAAAGCTGAACAGGATAAAAAGGCGAAAAGGTAGGACACTGAAAGATCAGCTCCCCAGGTCAGTAGGTGCCCAATACGCTACTGGAGGTTAGTGGAGAAATAACTCCAGAAAGAATGAAGGGATGGAGCCAAAGCAAAAACAATACCCAGGTGTGCATGTGACTGGTGATGGAAGCAAGGTCTGTGCTGTAAAGAGCAATATTGCATAGGAACCTGGAATGTTAGGTCCAGAATCAAGGCAAATTGGAAGTGGTCAAACAGGAGATGGCAAGGGTGAACGTTGACATTTTAGGGATCAGCGAACTAAAATGGACTGGAATGGGTGAATTTAACTCAGATGACCATTAAATCTACTACTGCGGGCAACAATCTCTTAGAAGAAATGGAGTAGCCATCATAGTCAACAAAAGAGTCCAAAATGCAGTACTTGGATGCAATCTCAAAAAGGACAGAATGATCTCTGTTCATCTCCAAGGCAAACCATTCAATATCACGGTAATCCAAGTCTATGCCCCAACCAATAATGCTGAAGAAGCTGAACGGTTCTATGAAGACCTACAAGACCTTCTAGAACTAACACCCAAAAAAAGATGTCCTTTTCATTATAGGGAACTGGAATGCAAAAGAAGGAAGTCAAGAAACACCTGGAGTAACAGGTGAATTTGACCTTGGAGCACATAATGAAGCAGGGCAAAGGCTAATAGAGTTCTTCCAAGAGAACGCACTGGTCATAGCAAACACCGTCTTCCAATAGCACAAGAGAAGACTACACACGGACATCACCAGATGGTCAACACCCAAATCAGATATCAGAATGATATCAATGATATCAGTGATTATATTCTGTGCAGCCAAAGATGGAGAAGCCCTATACAGTCAGCACAAACAAGACGTGGAGCTGACTGTGGCTCAGATCGTGAACTCCTTATTGCCAAATTCAGACTTAAACTGAATAAAGTGGGGAAAACCACTAGACCATTCAGGTATGACCTAAATAAAATGAGTGAGAAATAGATTTAACGGACTAGATCTGATAGAGAGTGCCTAATGAACTATGGACAGAGGTTCGTGACATTGTACAGGAGATAGGGATCAAGACCGTCCTCAAGAAAAAGAAACACAATAAAGCAAAATGGTTGTCCAGGGAGGCCTTACAAATAGCTGTAAAAAAAAAAGGGAAGCAAAAAGCAAAGGAGAAAAGGAAAGATATACCCATTTGAATGCAGAGTTCCAAAGAATAGCAAAGAGAGATAAGAAAGCCTTCCTCAGCGATCAGTGCAAAGACATAGAGGAAAACAATAGAATGGGAAAGACTAGAGATCTCTTCAAGAAAATTAGAGACACCAAGGGAACGTTTCATGCAAAGATGGGCTCGATAAAGGACAGAAATAGTAGGGACCTAACAGAAGCAGAAGATATTAAGAAGAGGTGGCAAGAATACACAGAACTGTACAAAAAAGATCATGACCCAGATAATCATGATGATGTGATCACTCACCTAGAGCCAGACATCCTGGAATGTGAAGTCAAGTGGGTCTTAGAAAGCATCACCTTGAACAAAGCTAGTGGAGGTGATGGAATTCCAGTAGAGCTATTTCAAATCCTGAAAGATGGTGCTGTGAAAGTGCTGCACTCAATATGCCAGCAAATTTGGAAAACTCAGCAGTGGCCACAGGACTGGAAAAGGTCAGTTTTCATTGCAATCCCTGAGAAGGGCAATGCCAAAGAATGCTCAAACTACCGCACAGTTGCACTCATCTCACACGCTAGTAAAGTAATGCTCCAAATTCTCCAAGCCAGGCTTCAGCAATACGTGAACTGTGAACTCCCTGATGTTCAAGTTGGTTTTAGAAAAGGCATAGGAACCAGAGATCAAATTGCCAACATCCACTGGGTCATGGAAAAAGCAAGAGAGTTCCAGAAAAACATCTATTTCTGCTTG
>SJYC01049754.1:0-11996 GCA_006408675.1 Madoqua kirkii | reverse complement strand
GGTGAAAGAGGAGAGTGAAAAAGTTGGCTTAAAGCTCAACATTTAGAAAACGAAGATCATGGCATCCGGTCCCATCACTTCATAGCAAATAGATGGGGAAACAGTGGAAACAGTGTCAGACTTTATTTTGGGGGGCTCTAAAATCACTGCAGATGGTGATTGCAGCCATGAAATTAAAAGACACTTTCTCCTTGGAAGAAAAGTTATGACCAACCTAGACAGCATATTCAAAAGCAGAGACATTACTTTGCTGACTAAGGTCCGTCTAGTCAAGGCTATGGTTTTTCCTGTGGTCATGTATGGATGTGAGAGTTGGACTGTGAAGAAAGCTGAGCGCCAAAGAATTGATGCTTTTGAACTGTGGTGTTGGAGAAGACTCTTGAGAATCCCCTTGACTAGGAGGTAATCCAACCAGTCCATCCTAAAGGAGATCAGTCCTGAGTGTTCATTGGAAGGACTGATGCTGAAGTTGAAACTCCAGTACTTTGGCCACCTCTTGCGAAGAGTTGACTCATTGGAAAAGACCCTGATGCTGGGCAAGATAGAAGGCAGGAGGAGAAGGGGATGACAGAGAAAGAGGTGGTTGGATGGCATCACCAATTTGATGGACATGAGTTTGAGCAACCTCCAGGAGTTGGTGATGGACAGGGAAGCCTGGCGGTCCATGGGGTCACAAAGAGTTGGCCATGACTGAGGAACTGAATTGAACTGAAGCCTAAATAGAACCTTGTCAGTAATTACATTAAATATAAATGGCAAAAATACAATTAAGTGGCAGCGATTGTAAAACTGGATTAACAATAAGGAAGACCTGACAAGTGAACCTCATGGGACTTAATCCAGTGGTGTAAATAGGTTAAAAGGATGAAAGCATGTATCATGCAAACATTCGTCAAAAGGAGGCTTACGTGGCTGCATTAGTTTCCTACTGGTGCTGTAAGAAATGACCACGGACTTAGGGGCTTTAGACAACACACACGTGGCATCTTCCTGTTCTGGAGGCCACAAGTATAAAGCCAGCCGCACCGGGCTAGAGCCGAGGTGTCCGCAGAGCAGGGCTGGCTGCTCTCAGTGGCTCTGTTCTTTGCCTTTCTCGTCTTCCAGGGTCGGCCCGCAGTGCCTGGCTAGTGGGCCCTTCCTTCCGTCACTCCGCCTCCTCCGTCAGTTTCCTACCCCTGACTCTGCCCTCTTACGAGAAGCCTTGCGAGCACACTGGGCTCCCCCAGATTACGCAGAATAATGTCCCTATCTCAGGATACTTGCTTTAGTCATGTCTGCAGAGCCCCTTTTGCCATGTGAGGTCATACATCCACAGCTTGCAGGGACTAGGGCCCGGATGTCTTTGGGACAGCAAGGAAGTGGCAGTACCTCCCTCAGTGGCTGTGCTGTGCGAGACGCTCCGGGGAAACACACCAGGGACTTTAGAGCAAGAGGATTGTGGGGGGTGAAGATACCAAGGTCAGTTCAGCAGGAAGACATAGTATCCCAAAGGTCTGCACACAAAACCGAAGAGCTTCAAAATACTGAAAGCAGAAAGCGACAGAAATGAAAAGACAGATAGATGAGTCAACAGGTATAGTCAGGGACGTTAATACTCCTCTCTTGCTAGAGTAAATAGATGGCCAGTCGGCAAGGATATAGAAAACCTTAAGCAGCGTATCGGCTGACTTGACGTAACTGGCACACAGAACACATTCAACCTTATTGCAAATGCACTTTTTTTCAAGAGTACACTGAATATGGGGCCAAGGCAGTCTTTATTGTTGGTTGTTACACAGCTTAGCAGATTTAAAAGAATTGCTGTGACTCACGGCTTGTCTTCTGACCTTATCGGGATTTAAGTAGAAATCTATCACCAGAAAGCTGTCTGGAAAGTCTTCAACTCTTTGGAAATCAAACAACACACTTCTAAATACTCCAGAGCACAAAGAGGAGCTCAAGGAAAATTGGAAAAATATTTTGACCTGGACGAAAGTGAAAGTACAGTAGCCTCGTGAGATGCCGGTGAAGCAGCGTTCAGAAGGCAAATGAGACCAGCAAGTGTTCATGTTTTACAAAAGAATGGTTTCTAATCACGAACCTAACTTTCCATTTTAAGACACCAGAAAAAGAGCAGACTCGCCGCAAAGTAAGCATAATAAGTAATAAAGGATTCCTTGGTCCAGTGGTGAAGAACCCACCTGCTTAAGCAGGGGACACAGGTTCGATCCCTGGTCCAGGAAGACCCCACACGCCGCAGGGCAGCTGAGCCCGTGTACCCTGGCGCGCCTGCTCCGCCGCCAGAGGAGCCACCGTGAGGAGGAGCCTGTGCGGCAGAGGTGGAGAGCAGCCCCGCTCCCGCAGCCTGAGGGAGCCCGCACCGCGCGGGCCGCAGGCCGGGAGGAGAGGGGCGCTGCAGCCAGCAGGGGCGGGGCTCCGCGGCCCGAACACAGAGGAGCAGGAACAGCGGGCAATGAGACCCCGGCCCGGCTCTTTAGAAAGGTCAGTGAAGCTGACAAACCACGGTCAGAGAAACCGCGGGAGAAAGGGGAAGACACCATATGCCAGTATCTGTAACTCACTGACATAAATAGGATCATAAGAAGGAAGTGACAAACAGTCCGGCGCCCATACTCTTGGCCACTCTTGAGAGACACAGGCTGCCAAGACTCACTTGAGAAGAAATAATCTGAATATTCCTTAACAAATATTACAGACATTGAATTTGTGGTAACGTGCCAACAAAGAAAGAAGAAAGACTCCGGCACAGAAAGGGTGCCCTGGCATGCAGTACTAAACGTTTAGGGAAGAGACGACACAATTTTGCACAATCTTGTCCAGAAAACAGAAGGGAAAGAAAACACTGGCAGCAATTTTCGGAGGGAAGCGCTACTCCAGACTCAAGCCAGGAAAAGGAAAGAGAGCTGCAGAGAACACACCTCAGGAAGACAGATGCAGAAATTCTCACCAAAATGCTGATAAACGAAAGCCAAGCACGTCTGAAAAGGACAGCACACCGCAAAGGTCAGAGAAACCGCGGGAGAAAGGGGAAGACACCATATGCCAGTATCTGTAACTCACTGACATAAATAGGATCATAAGAAGAAAGTGACAAACAGTCCGGCGCCCATACTCTTGGCCACTCTTGAGAGACACAGGCTGCCAAGACTCACTTGAGAAGAAATAATCTGAATATTCCTTAACAAATATTACAGACATTGAATTTGTGGTAACGTGCCAACAAAGAAAGAAGAAAGACTCCGGCACAGAAAGGGTGCCCTGGCATGCAGTACTAAACGTTTAGGGAAGAGACGACACAATTTTGCACAATCTTGTCCAGAAAACAGAAGGGAAAGAAAACACTGGCAGCAATTTTCGGAGGGAAGCGCTACTCCAGACTCAAGCCAGGGAAAGGAAAGAGAGCTGCAGAGAACACACCTCAGGAAGACAGATGCAGAAATTCTCACCAAAATGCTGATAAACGAAAGCCAAGCACGTCTGAAAAGGACAGCACACCGCAATGAAGCGTGGTTCAGTAGCGCGCCGCAACTCGTGGGGCCGCAGAGTCGGACACCACTGGGCGACTGGGCGACTGAGCTGAAGGCTCATCCACCGTGTTAATAGACTGACGGAGAACACCCACACCATCACATAAGTTTGGGCGTCAGAACCATTTGATAAAATTAATGCCCAGCCATGTGGGAAGGGAAGGGGCCTCTTTAATCAGGTTGAGAGCGTCTGGGATCTGTGTTTGCTGGTGCTTAGTCGCTAAGCTGTGTCTGACTCTTATGTGACTCCGCCCGCCAGGCTCCTCTGGCCACGGGATTCTCCAGGCAAGAACACTGGAGGGGGCTGCCACTTGCTGCCGCAGGGGATCTTCCGACCCGAGGATGGCACATGGAGGTCTGGCATCTCCCGCACCGGCAGGCGTGTTCCTCACCGCTGAGCCACCTGGGAAGTCCCAGGGGCCGTTCTTCAAGCAGCCTCTGGCTCTCACTTGCTGCTGGTGGGAGTGACGGCGTGAGCCCATAGGGCTAAACCTCACTCTGTCGCTGGGGCTCACCCAGAATTCATGCAGCCTCCACTGCACCCAGATGTGGGGGTCCCGGGCCTGAAGTTCCTGCAGAGCTCCGCTGTGGGGCTTCACTCAGGTCCGCCAGCTTCTCAGTCACGTGAGAAGTCACTCGGTTTCCCAAGGATGACATATGCTGCTCCTGCAAGAAGAGGATGCCCACCCAGAACCGTGCCTCTCTCTCAGGGCTAGGCGTTGCAAGGCGCAGTGGCCCGTGGCTTACTACACGGAGTGTCTTGACAGCCTCCGAGAACAGGACCTCTGTTAACCTCCCTGCTTTGGGACACTGTGGATCGCTGAGTTTCTTTTTTCTTAAAAAGCAGAAACAAAACGACAACTCCCACCTTTCGTAGTGTATACCGAGGTTACCAGAGTCCCCGCCGCCCCCTGCCCAGCAGTTAACAAGGCGTCACCGACGCTGCCGACAGGCGGGATGTTCTGCCCGATGTCAGGGAGCCCGGGGCCCCTCTGGACTGTGCTGCGCGGTGGGGAGGATTAATTTGCCTCTGGCAAAGTGTGGACGTGAACTGCAGTCCAGCCTAGGTGAGCGCGACCTGCTTTAGTGACCAGAGGCACAGCTGCGTAAAAGTGAGCCGAGGCTGCCTAATTCTGTTTTGGGGGAGGTACCCATCCCACACAGCAGCTGCGACAGGAGCTAACGTGGGTGAAGTCTGAGGCCCGCCAACCAGCCTTCATCCGTCGGGTCTGCAGAGGCCAGGCCGGGTGCTGAGCAGGAGCGCGGTGCATCAGCCCCACTACCCACCTAAGCCTTTGCGGGCGGCGCTGACTCCTGCCATTCCGCCGGGTTGCTTTTGATTGCCTATGCGCTCTGCGATAGGACAGTCACATCGTTTTTCATTTTATCGTTAGAGCCAGTCAGCTTGCAGGATCCTTGTTCCCTGAGCAGGGCGTGAACTCAGGCCCTCGGCTCTGCAAGGACACAGTGCTAGCCCTGGACTGCCCAGGAAGGCCCGGAAGTCACGCTGTTGAGTATAAGATTCTGCTTCCTGTTTTTAAAGTGAAACGAACTATGTTTTGGAGGCTGGTAACATGACTGGTTCAGCGTATCCTTTCAAGGCTTAAAAGCAAGCTCTGTTTGGGAATATCCTAGAGATCGTTTGGCTGTACTGTGAGGGTGTGGCTTCTCTGAGTGTGTCTGATTGTCCTGAGTGCTCCATACTTGCTTTTTTTTTTTTTAATTCTTTGTTTATTTCTGGCTGTGCTGGGTCTTCGTTGCCGCGTGGGCTTTTCTGTAGCTGTGGTGCGCGGGGGCTCCTCTCTGGTTGTGGTGCCCAGATTTCTCACGCTGTGGCCTCTTTCGCGGAGAGCACGGGCTCTCGGGCACGCGCGCTTCAGTAGCCGTGGCTCCCGGGCCCTCGGGCGCAGGCTCCGTAGCCCTGGCTCCCGGGCCCTGGAGCGCAGGCTCCGTAGCTGTGGCTCCTGGGCCCTCGGGTGCAGGCTCCGTAGCTCTGGCTCCCCGGGCCCTCGGGCACAGGCTCGGTAGCCGTGGCTCACGGGCTTGGTTGCTCCGTGGTACGTGGGATCTTCCCAGACCAGGGACTGAACCTGTGTCTCCTGCAGTGGCAGGCGGATTCTTTACCAGTGAGCCACCAGGGAAACCCACGTACATTCTTTATACTACGTGGAATTCAAGTATCTCCCATCCCCGTACAGGCTCCAGGAGTTGAAACACAATGCTAATTTATCAACATTTCTTAAAACATTAGTAGAGAAACGCAAGATGACACTATCTTTGGGTGACAACGAGTGTGACTTGGTTTTTGCCGCCGCAAAATGTGAGCCTGGTGCCCGTGGAGGAGAGGGAGCGGGGCAGGGCGGCCCGCTCTCCCTCCGCCCACGTTTCTGTTTCCCCATTCTTCTTTCTTGCTTCCTGATGTCCTCAGATTCTACCCTTTTCTGGGGCCAGAGCTCCCCGTGGCCACTGGTCTAGGCCAGGCGTGCTTGTGAGAGTCCTCTCGGGTCTCCTGTACCTGAGAGTCTCCTCCCACCCCTTCATTTCTGGAGGGATGGAGGAGGACATGGGAGCCCACTCCAGGATTCTTGCCTGGAAGTCCCACGGACAGAGGAGTCCGTGGCTCGCCGAGAGGGGGACACGGCTGTGGAACCGGGGTCGGCAGCTTCCTTTCAGCTCTCGACACTGTTGGGCCAGCTCCTCCCCGCCCTTGGGGTTCTGATAAGTGCACCGTCATGTGAGTGGGGGCACTCGGCCTCCCGGCGTCCAAGGGCGTCTTCCTCTTTTGTTGGATTGTGATGCTTCTTGGCATGGATTTCTGGGGCTCATCCCGTTTGGGTTTTTCTGAGTTTCATAAATCTGTCGATTTATGACTTCTGCCAAGTTTGGGGAAATTCCAGCCACTCTCTCTTGAATTGCTTTCCAGTCTCATCCTCTCTCTCCTCCCTCTAGGAATCAGAGACTGATCCCCGATCCGTGGGATCGGAGACTGCTGAGACTCTGTTCCCGTGCCTTTCCAGAACCTGTGCTCCTGGTGTTCAGACCGGGGTTGCTGTTGCTGCCTCTCCGTGCCCTGTCCCCAGTCACCCCCATTCTGCTGTTGAGCCCGTTCATCCACAGGGCTTCTGATTCAGTTGCTGCGTCTTTCAGATCTGAAACATCCACTGCGTTCTTTATATCTTCTGTCTCTTTGCTGAGGCTGTCTAGCTTTCTCAGATTTACTTTAGGCATGTGTATAATTGCTCCTCAGAGCATTTTTATCATGACTGTTTTGCAGTGCCTGTCCAATCATTTCCACACCTGTCATCTCACTGTTAGCAGCTGTTGTTCACTCAGTCGTGTCTGACTCTTTGTGACCCCGTGGACTGCAGCACGCCAGGCTTCCCTGTCCCTCACCATCTCCTGGAGTTTGCTCAAACTCATGTCCATAGAGTCGGCGATGCCACCCAACCATCTCATCCTCTGTCGACCCTCTCCTCCTGCCCTCAATCTTTCCAAGCATCAGGGTCTTCTCCAGTGTGTTGGCTCTTCGCATCAAGTGGCCAAAGTACTCAGGATGAGGTTTTCCTGGTTCTCGTGTTGATGAATGGACATTTTGGATATTACGTTGTGAGGGTCTGGGTCTTAAGGAAATCTTTTGTTATAAAGGGCTTTCCTGATGCATAGCTGGGGTATGACGCATCCCTGCCTGGTGGATGGGGCAGTCCCGCTGCCCTACCTGGTCCCCTTTGATACCCACCGGTTCACTCCTAGGGTCTTACCACTCTTCATCTGTCTGCTGCCTTCTCTCCACTCTTCAGAATACAGGCAGACCCCGGAGATGTGGGCTTAGTTGGATACCACGGCAACAAAGGAGACGTCACAGTCAAGTGAGTCACGGAAGCGCTTTTGTGCTCCCAGTGTCTATCAGTTACCCTCGCACTGTGCTGCGGCCTGTGAGTCTGCAGGAGCATTATGCCTGGTTCAACAGTGTAGACGCTTCAATTAAAAAACAGTGCTAGTGGGGAAATGGCACTGATGGGCTTGCCTGATGCGTGTTGCCACAAACCTTCAATTTGTAAAAACTCAGATTATCTGGGAAGCACAGTAAAAGGAGGCGTGCCTGTATTCTTGGGACTGTATGTGTAATGTCCAGGAGCTTAACTGTGCCTGGTGGGAGGTTAAGGAAACAAACCTCTATTTCCTCCTGGTCCAACAGTGGAAGTCTGAAATGCACCTGATTTTATGTATCCAGTATACCCAAGGACATTAGATAGATCCTTTTCAAATCAGAAAGATAGATTCTTATATTATTTGGATTTTCTATGCACACAGTTTTGTAATCTGTGAACGATACAGTTTTTTGTTTTTGTTTGTTAGCAACACAGTTTTATTCCATCCCTCTGTGCCTTTTTTTTTTTTAACTTTATTTGATTGGTTGGTTCTTCCAGGACCCTGCTGAACAGAAATGTAACAGCAGACATCCTTGGCTCAGTCCCAGTCGCAGGCAGGAAGCTCGCACATTTTTACCTTCAACAGTGGTCTCTGGACTTCCCTGCTGGCTCAGTGGTGAAGAATCTGCCTGCCGCTGCAGGAGACCCGGGTTCGGTCCCTGCCCTGGGACGATGCCACACGCACCGTCCGCCAGCACTGCTGAACCTGGCTGAGAGTCTGGGAGCCGCTTACCCACGAGCCACAACTGCTGAGGCTGGGCACCCTGGAGCCCGCGCCGTGCAGCCCGAGAGGTCCCCGCAGTGAGAAGCCCGGACCATCTCATCCTCTGTCGACCCTCTCCTCCTGCCCTCAATCTTTCCAAGCATCAGGGTCTTCTCCAGTGTGTTGGCTCTTCGCATCAAGTGGCCAAAGTACTCAGGATGAGGTTTTCCTGGTTCTCGTGTTGATGAATGGACATTTTGGATATTACGTTGTGAGGGTCTGGGTCTTAAGGAAATCTTTTGTTATAAAGGGCTTTCCTGATGCATAGCTGGGGTATGACGCATCCCTGCCTGGTGGATGGGGCAGTCCAGCTGCCCTACCTGGTCCCCTTTGATACCCACCGGTTCACTCCTAGGGTCTTACCACTCTTCATCTGTCTGCTGCCTTCTCTCCACTCTTCAGAATACAGGCAGACCCCGGAGATGTGGGCTTAGTTGGATACCACGGCAACAAAGGAGACGTCACAGTCAAGTGAGTCACGGAAGCGCTTTTGTGTCCCAGTGTCTATCAGTTACCCTCGCACTGTGCTGCGGCCTGTGAGTCTGCAGGAGCATTATGCCTGGTTCAACAGTGTAGACGCTTCAGTTAAAAAACAGTGCTAGTGGGGAAATGGCACTGATGGGCTTGCCTGATGCGTGTTGCCACAAACCTTCAATTTGTAAAAACTCAGATTATCTGGGAAGCACAGTAAAAGGAGGCGTGCCTGTATTCTTGGGACTGTATGTGTAATGTCCAGGAGCTTAACTGTGCCTGGTGGGAGGTTAAGGAAACAAACCTCTATTTCCTCCTGGTCCAACAGTGGAAGTCTGAAATGCACCTGATTTTATGTATCCAGTATACCCAAGGACATTAGATAGATCCTTTTCAAATCAGAAAGATAGATTCTTATATTATTTGGATTTTCTATGCACACAGTTTTGTAATCTGTGAACGATACAGTTTTTTGTTTTTGTTTGTTAGCAACACAGTTTTATTCCATCCCTCTGTGCCTTTTTTTTTTTTAACTTTATTTGATTGGTTGGTTCTTCCAGGACCCTGCTGAACAGAAATGTAACAGCAGACATCCTTGGCTCAGTCCCAGTCGCAGGCAGGAAGCTCGCACATTTTTACCTTCAACAGTGGTCTCTGGACTTCCCTGCTGGCTCAGTGGTGAAGAATCTGCCTGCCGCTGCAGGAGACCCGGGTTCGGTCCCTGCCCTGGGACGATGCCACACGCACCGTCCGCCAGCACTGCTGAACCTGGCTGAGAGTCTGGGAGCCGCTTACCCACGAGCCACAACTGCTGAGGCTGGGCACCCTGGAGCCCGCGCTGTGCAGCCCGAGAGGTCCCCGCAGTGAGAAGCCCGGCACCGCACGGAGAGTCCCCCATGCAGCAGCAACGAATAAATAGACAAGCACACAGCATAGATTACAGTGCAGGTTTTAAAAGGTGCTTTGCTAAATGATAGGAAATTGCCTTCTACTTACGACTTTTTCATTATAAATGGGTGGTGTATTTTGTCAAAAACTTTTCATCTTTTTGATGATGTTTTAAACTTTCTTCTTCTAATATTTGAATTGTATTGATTGATTTTTGAGGATGAAACCAACCACACGTTCCTGAAAAAAGATCGGTGCATGTGCTTGAAATATTGTCCATTTTATTTATTGATGAATCCTCTTTGTGAATGTTTGCTTAGGAAAAGAGAAACCAGGAAAACAGAGCTTCTTGTGATTTTCCCATTTCATCGTTTCCATGTCACCATTTGGTCTCAGGTCTTTCTGGAGCAGTGAAATGGTTTGTGGAGAGTGCCTTTCCTTCCTTCTCCCCTCTCTGCGTAAGCTGGTGTAAGCTCGGTAGGTGTGTGTAAGAGTGTGTGTGTTTCTGGTGTAAGCTGAGCAGGTGTGTGTGCGAGTGTGTGTGTTTCATGAGTGCCCACGTGTTCAGGTGCATTCACCTGTGACACTCTCCAGACTCAGAGTTCACTTTACAGGACAGTTCAGATTTTCTGTTTATCCTTATGTCCATAATTTTGCTAAATTTTGTTTTTGAGGGTTTTGGTGTGTGCCGTCTGCGTTTTCTACTGTAACAGCATGAAGCCGTCCTTCGATGAAGTGTGGACCTGTCTAAAGTCTGAAGGACCTGCCGTCGTGCCTGACGGCGGTGCAGCGATGCCCGCTTTCTCTGTGACTTGGCCCTTGTGCCTAGCATGTGTGAGCGTGATCCACGCTCTCGGGGCCGACGCTCTCTGGCTTTTCCGATTCTCCTCTCCTTGGCTGTCTTCAGGAGCAGCTACCCTTGCCACTGTTGTTTCCCTCTTCCTACCTTCATTGGAGTAATGTGCTGATCTTTTCCAAAATCACTGATAATTGAGAAGCCTGTTGCCTTCTTTATAAAGCATGAGGATATGAATTATCTTTTTTAAGGGAACTGAATCATGCCTTTCAGTTTTTAGTGAGCTGTTTATTTGTGGCTGTGCCGGGTCTTCCTGCTGTGCGTGGGCGCTCTCCGGTTGCAGCGAGTGGAGGCTGGCGCCTGGCTGTGCACGGCCCGCTCACGCGCTGGCTCCTCTCGGGGAGCACCGGCTCTTGGCACCAGGGCTTCGGCAGCTGCAGCGCCCCTCGGCTCAGCTCTCCGGCAGCAAGTGGATCAGACCCACGTCCCCTGCGTTGGCCGGCAGGCTCTTAACCGCTGGGCCACCCGAGGTCCAGGATGCTGTTTCTTAGAGCAGAACCAGTTGACCTGAGAGGGTCCCGGGGCTCCTGGTGGTCTGTTAGGACTGGCTGCTGGTCGCTAGGTGGTGGCCACTGCTGGCAGCTCCCGTGCCCCCTGGGGTCTGCGGTCTGCTCCCTGGAGCCTGGCGTCGGGTCCTTCCTGGGCTAGTGAAGGGCGAGAGCCGCATACTCACTGGGCTCTGCTGGGGGCTCCCCTGACGGGGGGCTGGGGGGTGCGGTCGTCCCCCTCCTGATGGTCGCGTGGTTCAGCTGGGCATAGGTCACGTCCTGGGGGGCTTCAGATGTGGCAGCCTGCGGGGGGGAAGGTGTGTGAGATGGGGCGCCTGAGGGCCCGGAGAGGAGGGACCCACCTGCTGTGCGTCTGTCCATCCTTCCCGGAATCCCCCTGACCAGGACAGGGGGGCACCTCCCGCCTTCGCCTAGATCTCGGGGGCTCACAGGGCTCCCGTCCCCTCCTGGGGGTCTGCCTCCCGCCTTCGTCTCAATCTCGGAGGCTCACAGGGCGCCCGCTCCCTCCTGGGGGTCTGCCTCCCGCCTGTTCTGCTGGAGGGAGACAGTGAGGCAGGACAGGCGCCTCCTGGGTCGGCCGCCCTCCTCCAGCCAGCTCCCCGCTGTGCCCAGATGAGACCTGGAACCTCGGGTCAGGTCAGCTCTCTCTCCTGGTGGAAACTCCAGGGGCCTCCTGACTCCCGGGAGCCTCCGGTGCTTTGTGCGGCCCTGGGCTCTGTCCCATCGGGACCTCTTGCTCATCTGGCCCGGCACATGGCCATCTTCTTGCTACAGCGCGTCCCTCCCGCCTCAGGACCTTCCTACCGAGTGTGCCCGCCCCGTGTGCCCAGTCCCGTCTCTTGATTTACTTTCCTCGTCAGCACCTTGCATCCTGGGACTCCGCCTGCTTGTTGGCGTGGGGCCCCTCTCACCGTGAGGTGAGCACCTGCTGTACCTGCAGGGCCTGGGGGTGGCCCCCGCCCTCCCGCGCCCTTTGCTGGGGGGTGAAGGAGGGGGCCTGGGGCGTGTGGGCCATCCACTGATGCCCCCGTCCTCATGAGACCTGGGGCTGCA
>SJYC01049750.1:0-44378 GCA_006408675.1 Madoqua kirkii | reverse complement strand
AGAGCCTGGGTGCCGCCGCCACGGCAACAAATAGGTTAATTAACTACATATTAAAAAAAGCAACATTCGTATCTTCACGTTTCATAGTAAAGTGAAAAACTGAAGGTTGAATTAAAAAAGTATTTTGTACTGAAATGTACAGTTTTAACAGTTAATTGTATTTTAAGTAAATTCCAACTGAAAATAAATCATCAAGGCGGACTGGACTGAGGACTAAAAATGTCCTGAAAGTGCTTCCCCAGGAAAACGCAGATTAGCGTCGGGAGGGTGAGCAGCGCCCGGGAGCAGCCGCCCCTGCCGAGAGGGGGCGCTGACGGGCCCTGGCGCCGCGCCGCCGGGACTTAGCCGGGAAGGGCTCCCCGGAGTCGTGCGCGCAGGGGCGGGAGTGACAGCTTCAGGCAGAGCTCGGCCCAGCTTCCAGGGGGCCCGGCACCGCCTCCGCTGCGGGCTGTGCCTCGGCCTCCACCCGCCAGGTCCTGGAGAGGAGGAGGGCCCAGGGGCACGGATCCCTTACCCTTGACCAGCGATTTCCTCCCCTAGTACTTGAGTCCCACGCTGGATTCAAAATAGGAAGGGTTCTCAGGGAGCTTGATAGAAAGAGAATGAGCTGGAGGAAGGCATTTCCAGAGGCGCAAGTTCTTGGATACTGTTTTCACGCGGAAAGGAATCCTAAGAGATGGCAGAGAGACAGTGAGCTGCAGCAGAGGAACGCGCGGCCGAAAATGAGCTTTGGCAAAGTACCCAGACACGCACTCGCACGCACAAACACACCCACACGGGTCCATGGAGGGAGGCGTGCGCATGCCCGCACACGTGTATGTGAGTGCCCGGAGTTCAGGTGAAGTACCTAGAACTCTGTCTTTTCTAGAGGAGGAGAATGCATACGTGTGCAGAATAAAAATGTAAATATGTATTTTAAGCAGGGGAGCAAGTGGCTAGAATCAGAAATGGAATAACTCCCAACGTGCCTGGTGTAATTAAGTGGAAGAAAACCTTTTCGGCTTTACTGGGGTATAATTTTCAAAAATTGTACCTGTTTCACACGCCCAGCTTGGCGTTCTGACTTCCGTGTACGCTGTGAAAATAGAACCAGCTGGTCTGCGGGTCTGGTGGGGACGCTTCCGGGCCACCCCTGCCAGGATTGGGTCTCCAGTAGAGTCCGTCAGCTCCAGTCTCATCGCCCACGACAGGTGTCCAGAAGTTACTGGTCGGCGTCCCTGAAACTCTTCCCCGTGCCCAGCACCTCCCCGTTATGCCGGCTCCCGGCCTCTGGGGACTGTGTTCTCCAGTTTCTCTGAGTCTGTTTTAGATTCCCCCGGTCAGTGAGCTCCTGCTGCGTTTGCCTGTCTGTGTCTGGCTTGCTTTACTCGGCATGATGTCCTCCAGCTTCACCCACGTTGTCTCAAAAGGAAGGGTTCCCTTTTTTAAAGGTAGAGTAGACTCCATGGTGTGTGTGAGTGTGTGTGTGTCTGTGAGTGTGTGTGTGTGTGTGTCTGTGTGTGTGTGTATGTATGAGTGTGTGAGTGTGTGAGAGTGTGTCTGTGTGTGTGTCAGTGTGTCTGGCATTTCCTTTGTGCATTTAGCTGTTGGCAGGCATCCAGGCCGGGGCCGTATCCCGCCACTTGGAAACCCGCTGGGGAACTCAGGAGTGCGGATATGTCTGTGCCTGTGCGGGTCTCTGTTGCTGTGGGGGTGTGTCTGGTTGTGTGAGCGGAGCTGTTCCCTCACTGTGGTGTCTGCGCGTCTGCAGCACCCGACTCCGGCGGCGCGCGGGCTCCAGGACGTGCCAGCCTCAGGGGCTGCGGCTCAGGGACTCACTTGCTCTTGGCGCGTGGCATCCCCTTTGGATTGAACCTGTGTCTCCTGCATTCGCTGGCAGATTCGTCACCACCAGGGAAACCCCATACCGGGCCTCTTCACAAAAGGATATATTCCTGAGCTCATTTCCCAGCGTAGCCCTGACTGTCACTTCAAACGCCAGGGGGTCCCCTCGCACTGACAGTGTTTCTGGAGAAATACACGCGGTGTCCTCTGATGAGGAGAACAGGGAGTGAGGGGTCCAGTGGGGGCTCAGGGAAGAGTTTAGGATCCAACTGTTCCAAACAAGGCCGAGTTTCCCCCATTTATTGAGTTACTTAAATGACATTCTGTTTCTGAGAAAGGATGGAGGTCATTGCTCCCACCAGAGACGGAAGGCGTGAATATGGGGCTCACGTCCTCCATGAGAGTGGACAGAGCGGGCGGGCGTGCAGGGTGAGGCCCCACCCCTGCCGTGTGGGATGCGCCTCGGGCCGGGGGTGAGCGGAGATGGGAGTCCGGCGTCCTCCCCTAGAGCGCGGGGTCCCCGGTGAGCAGAAGCCGAGCCCCTAGACCCCCTCCTCCGCCCTGCGGCTCATCTCTCCTGCAGGGTCAGAGGTCTTTCCGAAATTGCAGGGCCGGAAGCTCCAGTCCCCGGCTGCGGCGCTCCAGGCGGTGCGGGGTCCTCTCAGGCCCCGGCTCTCAGCCCAGACTTCCCAGACTCCCCCTCCGTGAGCCCCGAGCTTCCCTCCCACCCCCTACTGTGGCCTGGGGTGACCTTGTCCCCACGAGAGGAGGGAGCTGGGCCCTGGGCCAGACTCACCGGCCTGCACCTGGGTCCTCAGGCCCACACTCAGCCCTGGAAGAGAGAGCCCTGTGAGAGGTGTGCCCTCTGCCCTGAGCAGTGCCTCTCCTCCCGGGGAGCCTCGGGGCCCTGGGGTCCCCTGACGGAGCAGGCTGGCTGGGGGCTCCCTCCAGACCAGGGCTCCCCGCCCCTCCTCATCTCACCGAGGCAGAGCAGGGCGGGGAGAGTGGGGGCCATGGCGTCTCCTCCCTGCGGTCCAGGCTGTGAGGATGGAGGAGACCTGGGTGTCTCCGGACAGACAGACCACAGGGTGTGTCCTCTCCGGGTCTGGTTCCTCACGTCATGTCAGCAACCCACAGGAAGGGGAACTACCTCTTTGTGAGAATGTAGCCCTCGTGCCTTTGACCGTCCCAGTGTGTTCCTGAGATGCCCGTTTCAGGTGCGGACAAGCAGGGCACGTCCGTCCCTCCGAGGGCCTCACCTCAGGGTCTGCTTCCTCCTCTGCCCGTACATCAGAAGTTCTCCAGGGATCCTCACCGTGGATGGGTCACCTGGCCCTGGAGATGCTTCAGGGAGTGTGCCAGCCCCTGCTGCCCTGCAGGGTTCAGATCCCCAGAGACAGAGGTCAACAGCTTCCTGGGGCTCAGTGGAGTCCGCATGGCTGAGAGCCTAGAGGAGATGCTCAGGGAATATGGAAGGAACCTGACTCCTCCCCTGCCCTGGAGTGTGGGTTTCCCCCATCACAGCCCGCTTCACGGGGGGTCTCTGTTTATTCTATCACTGTCCAGCCCGCCTTCCTGGGAACAGGTCCCTGGGTGTTTTCTTCCAAGGGCCGCCAGGGTCCCTGGGGACAGTCTCCTGCCGATCCTGCCATGACCTGCAAGCTTTCACTTCAGTCCAGTCCAGTCGCTCAGTCGTGTCTGACTCTCCGACCCTGTGAGTCGCAGCACGCCAGGCCTCCCTGCCCATCACCATCTCCCGGAGCCCACTCAGACTCACGGCCATCGAGTCCGTGATGCCATCCAGCCATCTCATCCTTGGTTGTCCCCTTCCCCTCCTGCCCCCAATCCCTCCCAGCATCAGAGTCTTTTCCAATGAGTCAACTCTTCCCATGAGGTGGCCAAAGTACTGGAGTTTCAGCGTTAGCATCATTCCTTCCAAAGAAATCCCAGGACTGATCTCCTTCAGAATGAACTGGGTGGACCTCCTTGTAGTCCAAGGGACTCTCAAGAGTCTTCTCCAACACCAGAGTTCAAAAGCATCAATTCGGGTACTCTTTCTACCCCCTTCTGATGCCTATGTCAGAAGCTTTCTCTATCTCCTTTATACTTTAATAAAACTTTGTTACACACACAAAAAAAAAAAAAGAGAGAGAGGAAAAAAAAAGCATCAATTCTTCGGCACTCAGCCTTCTTCACAGTCCAACTCTCCCATCCATACATGACCACAGGAAAAACCATAGCCTTGACTAGACGGACCTTTGTCGGTGAAGTAATGTCTCTGCTTTTGAATATGCTATCTAGGTTGGTCATAACTTTCCTTCCAAGGAGTAAGCGTCTTTTAATTTCATGGCTGCAATCACCATCTGCAGTGATTTTGGAGCCCCGCAAAATAAAGTCTGACACTGTTTCTGCTGTTTCCCCATCTATTTGCTATGAAGTGATGGGACCAGATGCTGTGATCTTCGTTTTGTGAATGTTGAGCTTTAAGCCAACTTTTTCACTCTCCTCTTTCACTTTCATCAAGAGGCTTTTTAGTTCCTCTTCACTTTCTGCCATAAGGGTGGTGTCATCTGCATATCTGAGGTTATAGATATTTCTCCTGGCAATCTGGATTCCAGCCTGTGCTTCTTCCAGCCCAGCGTTTCTCATGATGCACTCTGCAAGGGTTAAGGGGTATTGACTGGGGTCAGAGCTCTCTCTCTGATGGAGAGTCAGGCTCCTGTAGACGTGTGCCCGCTGCTCATGGCCCTGGGGCGGTGGTGCCCTTTCTCTGCGCCTGAGGTTCCTCTGCTGCATGTTGTCCCCACCCCAGGTCTCCGAGGGACTGCGGGCTCTTGCTGCCGTTTATCACGGTCAAGTTCCAGGCGAGGTGACGGCGGGAGAGGGTGGACTGAAGGGCTGTGGGCTGAGACTGCATCAAAGCCGTGAGTGTGGTGCCCACCCAGAGCCTCCTCTGCTCCTAACGCTGAGACGTGCTTGGAGCGTGTTTCTGAAACACGTAGCCACAGACACGGGCAGAAAGAAAGTTCCCCATATGGAGGGGAACCACCGCGGAGCATGAGAGGTAGGTGGTGTGGCCCCCAGTGGCGGGGATCCTCTCTGGGGCGGAGGCACCCTCCTCACAGGCAGGGAGGGTCAGGCCTCCGGATGGAGGCTGGTACCTGGAGCCCCCCTCCTGCAGTGTCTGGCGGAAACTAGGAGCCCTCCGCTCATGGCCTCAGGCCTGCGGTCAGCACCGTGCAGGCTCCCACGTGTGGCAGGAAACACACTCTGGCCCACTCTACCAGCCATGGCGTCCACCTGTGGGAGGCTGCGGGGCCCCCATGCCCCATCCTGAGGGCTCAGCTCTGAGCAGGGGCAGAGGCTGGGGCCGAGAACTCTGGGGTGTGTTGTGGCTGCAGGGGCCCGCCGTCAGCCTGCCTCCCAGGCCAGTCCCGGGAGAAACCTTCTATGAGAGGTGGTGAGTGTGAGAGGGGAGGACCTCGGCCTGACTGCCGAATGAGGACAGCGCTGTGGGGAGCAGCCTGCTGAGACGTGGGGTGTCTGAGGCAAGGAAAGAGGCAACAGGAAAAGGTGATGCTTATTTAAATACACTGTTGTTCAGTCGCTAAGCCGTGTCTGAGTCTTTGCGACCCTCAAGGACTGCAGGATTCCAGGCCCCTCTGTCCATCGCCATCTCCCAGAGCTTACTCAAACTGATGTCCATTGAGATGGTCATGCCATCCAACCTCTTATCCTCTTTCGCCCCCTAATTCTTCTGTCCTCGACATTTCCCAGCATCAGGGTCTTTCCCACTGACTTGCCTGTTCACATCAGGTGACCAAAGTATTGGAGTTTCAGCTTCAGCATCAGTCCTTCCAGTGAATATTCAGGGTTGATTTCCTTTAAGATTGACTGGTTGGATCTCCTTGCAGTCCAAGGGACTCTCAAGAGTCTTTTCCAGCACCACAGTTCAAAGGCATCCGTTCTTCGGTGCTCAGCTTTCTCTGTAGTCCAACTTTTATATCCATACATGAGTACTGGGAAAACCATAGCTTTGACTAGACGGACATTTGTCAGCAAAGTAAACTCTCTGCTTTTCAACACGCTGTTTAGGTTTGCCATAGCTTTTCTTCCAAGGAGCACGCATCTTAATTTCATGGCTGCAGGGATTATGGAGCCCAAGAGAATAAAGTCTGTCACTGCTTCCACTGTTTCCTCATCTATTTGCCATGAGCTGATGGGACCGGATGCCATGATGCTACTTTTTCTGAAGCTTAGTTTTAAGCCAGCTTTTCTACTGTCTTCTTTAAGAACTAAGATGCTCTTTAGTTCCTCTGCTTTTTGCCATTAGCGTGATGTCTTCTGGATATCCGAGGTCACTAATATTTTTCCCAGCAATGTTGAATCCATGTTGTGCTTTTTCCAGCCCAGCATTTAACATGATGTACTCTGCATACCGGTTAAATAAGCGAGGTGACTGTATACAGTCTTGACGTGCTCCTTTCCCGATTTTGCACGAGTCAGTTGTTCCATGTCCAGCTCTAACTGTTGCTTCTTATCCTGCATACAGGTTTCTCAGGAGGCAGGTCAGATGGTCTGGTATTCCCATCTCTTTCAGAATTTCCTCCAGTTTGTTGTGATCCACACAGTCAAAGGCTTTCATGTAGTCAATGAAACAGAAGTAGATGTTTTTCTGGAATTCCTTTGCTTTTTCTATGATCGAACAGATGTTGGCGATTTGATGTCTGATTCCTCTGGTTTTTTCTAAATCTGCCCTGTACACCTGGAAGTTCTCGGTTCAGGTACAGCTGAAGCCTAGACTGGAGGATTTTGAGCGTTACCTTGCTAGCATGTTAAATGAGGCCACTTGTACAGTAGTTTGAACATTCTTTGGTATTGCCCTGCGTTGAGATTGGAATGAAAACTGACCTTTTTCAATTATCAAGAGAATGACAAGCTCATTGGGATCAGATGACTTCCTACAAAAAGGTGATGCCAGAAGATACTGGAGAAACACCTTCAGGGAATTCATTAGGAACAATTTTATACTGAGTCAAAAAATTATTTGTAAGGGAGAAACGTGAAAGGGTCATTAGAAGGGGAAGCCTCTGAATCCTGAAATTCGGGCACCACTTCTGACCTGTGGGCGGAATCTCAGCCACTAGACCCACCAGGTCAGGCTGCTGCTTCCTCAGGGAGAAGGGGTGCTGCGGGAGGATGGGTCCCTTAACCTTCACCTGTATTTTCCTCTCCTCGTCGCAGAGTCATACACTTTGTTAAAAATATAAAAGGTTTGCAAGTAGCTTGATAGAGAATGAGGGTGAAAGATGGCATCACCAGAGGTGCCAGGGCTTAGACATTGACTGTTTTCACCCTGAAAGGAATACTGACTGATGTCATGGAGCAAGTGAGAGGCAATAGTGAGGAACGCGTGGCCAAAACGTGAGCTTCAGAAGATTACACTGGCACACACAAACACGGCCACAGATGCACGGGCGTGTAGTACACGGGTGTGCATGCACGCACACCTGGACGTGAGTGCTCACGGTTCAGGTGGAGTGTAATTGGGGCCTGGCTTCCTTCAGTGGAGGAGGAGAATGCACATTTGTTCAGAAATGAAACTGTCAGTTCATATGTTAAACATGGGAGTAACTGGCTTCAGTTAGAAATGGAATCACTTACAACATGTTTGGTCTACTAAATGAAAGAAAACTTTTCAGCTTTCTTGGGGTATAACTGACAAGACTTGTGTATTTCAGATGCAGAGCCTGATGTTCTGATACACGCTTACACTGTGAAACAGCAGGATCCTGCTAATTAGCGTGTCCATGAGCTCCCAGAGTTCACCTTGGTCTGTGGATCTGGTGAGGCCCCTTCCAGGCTACCCTCTGAGCGGGACTGCGTCTACAGTAGAGTGTCGTCAGCCCTAGTCACATCGCTGCACATCAGGCTCAGAACTCACTCGCCTGCATCCCTGAAACTCTGACCCGTGACCAGCCCCTCCCCACTTCCACCCCACCTCCCCAGCCTCTGACAACTGCCAGTCTCTGTTTCAGAGTCTGACTATCGGATTCCACAGGTCAGTGAGCTCCTGCTCACTGAGTTTGCTGTCTGTCTTGCTTTACTAGGCACAGTGTCCTCCAGATTCATCCATGATGTCTCGAAAGGAAGGATTTCCCACTTTTCAAGGGCTGAAAAGGGCTCATGTGTGTGTGTTTTTCTTTTATCCCTGTATCTATTGACAGACCCGAGATCGTTTCCATACCTTGGCCACTGTGAGCGATGCTTCAGTGAACACACAGGGCAGATATGTCTGCGAGTTCCTGGCCTCCTCCTCTTTGGAAACATACCCTGGAGTGGAATTGCTGGATCATGTGGTGGGTGGTTCTGTGTTTAGCTGTTTGAGGAACCTCCATGCTGTTTTCTGCAGTGGCTGCACCGGTTGCCTTCCCAACGACCTTGCACAGGGTCCTCTTCCCTCCGCATTTTGGCAGCGCTTGTCTTTTTCCTGGCAGGCGAGTGTCTGTAACACGTGCAGTGACATCTCACTGGCTCTGATGTGTGCTCCCCTCAGGTGGGTGCTGAGCACCTTTCCGTGTCTGTTTGGTCATTTGGGCAGCGTCTGTTGAGAGCTACCTGTTCAGGTCCTGTGCCCATTTACAAGCCGGGTTGGTGTTCCTTTGGGTGGAGCTGTGTGGGCTCCTTGTATATTTGAGAAGTAGCCGCTTATCAGACGTGTGGTTTGCACACGCCTCCCGCTCTGCCCACTGCCTCTCCTGTGACGGCTTCCTTTGTTGTGCAGGAGGCTTTATTCCCGGGCTCCCTGGTCTGGTTCCGTCTTTGCTGCCTGTGCGTTTGGCGTCATATCCAAAGAAACCTTGTCCTCACCCATGTCACGACGCTCCCTCTGTGTGTCTTCTTGTTCTTTGGGGCCCTGTGTTTAAGTCTCTGCTGCGCGCTGAGATGACTGCACATAGAGTGTGAGCTGAGAGTCCGCTTCCCCCTCCTGCCTGCTGTCGTCTGGCTCTCCCGGCAGCCTTTTTTGAAGGGACTGTCTTTTCTGATTCTGTGCTCTGGGCACCTTGTGGAAGATCAGTTCACTGCACCCCTTTAAGACAATTGTTTTCACTAATTGAAGTGAAGTGAAGTGAAGTGGCTCAGTCGTGTCCGGCTCTTTGCAACCCCACAGACTGTAGCCTACCAGCCTCCTCTGTCCATGAGATTTTCCAGGCAATAGTACTGGAGTGGATTGCCATTTCCTTCTCCAGGCCATCTTCCCAACCCAGGGATCAAACCCAGGTCTCCCGCATTGTAGACAGACGCTTTACCGTCTGAGCCACCAAGGGACTTTATTTTATTTATTTTTTTTTTCAAGGGACTTTAGAAACTCCTAAATCTGCATTTCTTGGCCCTGGGTGGAGTCACAGTGCCCCGGTTCTCCAGCCCCACAACTACTTTGTAGAATCATAGCTGCTTTTTTGTTAAACAGAGGCAGGACCTGCCGGGGAAGGGAAATGCGATTTATCCACATTCAACATACCAACCCATGGTACTCTTTCTGAAACCTCGTGGTTCAAACTCCCAGTCCAGGGCTTTCTGCTGAAATCATCACCGTGAAGTCTGTGGTGCTATGATGTGGCAGAGGTGTGGGGATTCGCAGGGTAGGTGGGAGGTTCATTTAACCAGGGAAGTGTGAGGACTCTGACTGAGGGCTCCTTAAGAGCCTCGCTGGACCGGCTGGGCGCATCGTCTCTCCTGGACTCAGCTGGCTCCTTCTGAGGGCGGACTCTGGTTTCGGGGAAGGATGCACCGGTTCAGCGGGAGTCCGGGCGCCTCCTGAACAGGGTCTTACCGCGAGGACACTCTGCCGTGCCTCTCATGTGCCCTCTAGCGGCCGCGGGCAGGATGGCTCTGCTGCTGCGGCTAAGGCGCTTCAGTCGTGTCCGGATGGCTCTAAGCCGGAAGAAAAGCGCCTTTTGGGGTGCGAGAGGCGAAGCAGTGGTAAAGAGGCCGCCCGCCAATGCAGGAAACCAGAGAGTCGCGCGTTCAGTCCCTGGGTGGGGAAGATGCCCTGGAGGAGGGCACGACAGCCCACTCTGGTATTCTTGCCTGGAGAATCTCATGGACAGAGGAGCCTGGCGGGCCACACTCCATGGGTTCGCAAACAGTTGGGCACGACTGAAGCACACACGTCCCCATGGTGTCCCAGGGTTCCCTTTCCCCCACGCCCTCTCCAGCATTTATTACCTGTAGATTTTGTTGGTACCCATTCCAGCTGGTGTGTGGTGGTAACTCATTGCAGGTTGATCTGCATTTTTGTAAATATTGACCGTGTTAACTTGTGCCCATTGGCCATCTGTACGTCTTTGGGAAAATTTCTGTTCAGTTGGTTCATCTGCCCATTTTTGATGGGTTGTTTGTTTCTTTGATTTTGAGTCACATGAGCAGTTCATATATTTTGGTCGTATCATTTGCAAATGTTTCTACCATTCCATATGCAGTCTTTTCTAGTTGAAGGCTTCCTTTGCTGTGGTAAAGTCTATAGGTTTAAAAGACGCTTACTCCTTGGGAGAAAAGTTATGACCAACCTAGATAGTATATTCAAAAGCAGAGACATTATTTTGCTGACTAAGGTCCGTCTAGTCTAGGCTATGGTTTTTCCTGTGGTCATGCATGGATGTGAGAATTGGACTGTGAAGAAGGCTGAGCGCCCTGGAGAACTGATGCTTTTGAACTGTGGTGTTGGAGAAGACTCTTGAGAGTCCCTTGGACTGCAAGGAGATCTAACCAGTCCATTCTGAAGGAGATCAGTCCTGGGTGTTCTTTGGAAGGAATGATGCTAAAGCTGAAACTTCAGTACTTTGGCTACCTCATGTGAAGAGTTGCCTCACTGGAAAAGACTCTGATGCTGGGAGGGATTGGGGGCAGGAGATGGGGACGACCGAGAATGAGATGGCTGGATGGCATCACGGACTCAATGGGCGTGAGTCTGAGTGAACTCCGAGAGATGGTGATGAACAGGGAGACCTGGCGTGCTGCAATTCATGGGGTTGCAAAGAGTCGGACACGACTGAGCGACTGAACTGAACTGAACTGAACATTTGTTAATTTTTGATTTTATGTATTTTGCCTCTGGAGACTGATCTGTGAAAATATTGATACAATGTATATCAGAGAGTGCTTGGCCCATGTTCTCTTTGGGCAGTTTTATGATGTTGTCTCTAACATTTAGGTCTTCAAACAATTTTGAGTTTGTTTTTTATATAGTGTGGGAGACTGTTCTAGTTTCATTGATTTACATGTAACTGTCCAGTGAACCCTCCCACCTCTTTGGCCTGGAAATGCGAGGCCGCCTTCGCTCTGCCCTGCGCTCTGTGGGGCTGATTCCTTAGTGTCCTCACACTCCCGGAAATCAGCACCACGGACAGAGGCTAGGAGGCTGCCTTCACTCTGCCCTGCGCACTCTGGGGCTGATTCCCTTAGTGTCCTCACACTCCCGGAAATCAGCACCACGGACAGAGGCTAAGAGGCCGCCTTCACTTTGCCCTGCGCACTCTAGGGCTGGCTCCCTTGGCGCCCTTGACGCTCAGGTTCCAAGGAATCAGCACCACGAACAGAGGCGCCTCCTCTGCTCTCCCTGCCCAGCTGGGTGGTTTCCCCTTCACGCAATTCCGTTCACTCTGAGCAGCCAGTAGGGACCCGTGAACTCAGTTATACTTGGGGCCTGAAGCCCACCCCCTTCAACCCCACCCCACCCTAGACACCGCGGGAAGCAACCTGTAAAGGTTTAGTGGGGAAGGTGAACGCGAGGTCCCCCAGGGCCGGGGAGACTTCATCTCCTCTAGGCTAGGAAGACTCGGTTACTCAGCAGACGGGACGTGGAGCTCGCGCATGTGGGTGGGGTCTGCAGGCCCCAGCTGCTCCCGGGAACAAGGACAGAAGGAGGGTGTGGGGAGTGTCTGGGTCTTCACGCTGCTTTTAGCTCCATGTCTTCCCTCAAAGCCCAGAGCTTTCCACTCTCCAGTCCCCTCTGCACACCTGGCACCGCCTAGACCCTGGGGAGGGGGTATGTGGAGTAGATGGAGAGGGACTCCCTTGTATTATCCATCTCTCCGTGAGGTGGGGTCACCTGTGGCTGATATCCCTGTGTCTCCCTTCTTTGCAAGCATCCCAGAGCTCCCCAGGGGCAGGGCTGAGCTGTCTGACTCCTCAGTGGGTATGGGCAGGGGTCTCCTCACCTGAGACCTGGAGCTCCAGGGGGTCGCTGGGGAGGGACAGCAGGTGGGGGGCGGTGCTCTGTGAGCTGTAGCACCTGTAGGTCCCACTGTGGGCTGAGGTCACAGCACGCAGGGTGAAGTTGGCCTGAACGGGTGGAGCCGGGTCCTGCAGATGAAGGCGCTGGGGAGCAGCGAGCGACCCCTCCTTGGACAGATGGAAGGTGTCTGACTGGACCTCAGAGCGACACTGCAGGGTCACGTTCTCTCCCCGGGGCACTGAGGCCCCCGGGTGGGCGGAGAGGGAGAGTTTCCTGTGCATTCCTGGGGGGAGCACGGGGGTGATGAGTAGAGAGCCCCTCCCCACACCCCGGACTCTGAGCTGAGGGCCTCCCTGTGAGCCCTCCCAGCTCCTCTCGGCCCGTCTGTGTGGGTCTCCTTAATATCTGTGCCTCTCACTCCTGTTTTCACGTTGCCCCCCAGACCCCTGCCCCACCTGGGCCTCTGCTCCAGGACTCTCTCCCTGGACCCGTCACCACCAGGGCCAACCCTGGTCCAGCGCCCTGAGCAGACGGTCAGGACCTGGGCCAGGACAAGGGTGCCTCACCCACGATCAGGATGTCCAGGGAGGCGCTGGGGGCCGACCACGCTTAGGAGTCGTGTCTGCTGTAGCATCTGTACCGGCCCCCGTAGGTGCGGCTCACGTGGCCCAGGGGGAAGTCAGGGCTCTGCTGCCCTTCTAGACGGAGGGAGGGCTGAGCCCTTCGTCCTTGGTCAGAGCAAAGCTGCCAAAGCTGGCCTTTGAGTGACACTGGAGGGTCAGGTTGTCTCTAGGGGAGCAGGAGTGAGCCAGGCTGGGTTGAGAGAGAGGGTTTCCTGTACATTCCTGGGGGCGAGGGGCTGTGTTAAAGGGAGACCACTCTGCTCCTCTGCCTGTGGGGTGGAGCCCACAGTGGGAGGGATCTGCCCCACCCTCTTACCTGTCAGCACCAGGGGCAGGGGGTCACTCTGCACTGACCAGTGGTTCCTGCTCTGATATGCACACTGATGCTGCCCGGCATCACTTGAGCTTGAGGATGCAAAATGGAACTTGGCTTTGTTCCTGGAGCCCTGTGGGGCCTTAGCCTCCCAGTGTAAGCCCGTCTCTTAATGCAGACGGTAGACATCCGCCCGCAGAGACCCCTGACACCAGATGGTCACTGGGTGCCCCTGGGCCACCATGGTGCCTGGGCCAGCCCAGATGGAGGGTTTGGGGAGAACCTCTGGAGAGGAATCAGACCTGAAGAGTCAGGGCGCCATCTCCCCCAGGCTCCCCAGCTGTCACCCAGGCCCCTCCCTGACGGGCCACCCTCGGTCTCGACCCGCTGTGCTCCCCAGTGACCAGGGGTGGTGGGTGGAAGCAGGAGGTCTGGGGGCTCACCTGGTTGTCCCTGGTCCCACAGGCCCCAGCACAGCCCTGGAAGAGAGTTCCCTGTGAACACCCAGCCCCACCACACATCCTGGATGTTCCAGGTCTGCTCTGCGCCCTGAGAGCTGGGGTCAGGTCTGGGCCGAGGACATTCCCCTCTCCCCCAAGAAAGTCTGTCCCCACTGAGCCTCCTGCGTCCCAGGGCCTCTGTCTCTGTGCTGTGGACAAAATGCCATTTGAAAACAGTGAATGGTATCTTTGTTTATCCACTCATCAGCGACGGCCATCCGGATTGCTGTTCTGTTTTGTCTCCTGTGCCTACCTCGTGAACACACCCGCATAACTGTCTGAGTATCTGTTGGAGGCTTTTTGTTTTTTTTACTGTGGTAGGAGCGCTTAATGGGGTCTGCTCTCTGTGCCGCCTGGCGCACAGCACGGTGTGGCCAGCCACAGGTCAGCACTCCGTGCTGCAGGTCTCCAGAGCCTATTCATCTTGCAGAGCTGAAACTGCACCACGGAGTGGGCCTTCTAGGTCAAATGCCAGTTCCGGTTTGCTTTTCCAGGAACGGCCGCCTTGCTTTGCACGGTGGTGGAGCCATTTCCCATTCTCACCCGCAATGTCACGGCTTCAGGTTTCTCCACTGCCTCACCGCCAGCTGTTACTTTCTCAACTCACGGTCTGTCTCATTGGGCTCAAACGGTGTCTCACCGTGGTTTACCTTTCATTTCCCTAATGACAGATGTTCTAAACATCCTTTCATGCGCTAGCCATCCACTTGTGTAACTTCTCTGTAGAACTATCTATTTAAGCCTTTGACTGTTTTAAAAATATTGGGTCATTTCTTGTTATTGAGTTAAAGATAGTCTTCATGTATCAGGATTCTATACTCTGACGAGACGATGTGCTAATATTTTTTTTTTTTTTCAAATTTTGTTGGCTGTCTCTTATACTCTGAAGAGTGTTTTTGAGGTTAAATTTTGGTGAAATTCATCTTTTTTTTTTTCTTTTCCTCTGGCCATTTTCCTGTCATAGCAAAGAATCTATTGTCAAGTCAACAGATGAAGATTTACTTTCTGTTTCCTCGTAGAGAATTCTAGCTGTCACATGGATCCATTCTGAGCCGATCCTTTTATCTGGCGTGTGTCACATCGATCTTCGTTCTGCGGGTGGATATCCAGATTTCCCAGCTCCATTTGTCTCAGAGAATGTCCTCTCTCCCTTGAGTCGTCTGAACCTTGTCAGAAGCCCCCAGGCCATCTGTCTATGTGTCAACTTCCATTTTACCCCCAAGGACAGAAGCAGAGAGTGGGGGAGGGCTCGGGGCCCCTGCCTCGTCCGCACTACCTCCAGAGGCCCTTCCTGGTGCCCAGACTCGCTGCCCACCTCAGGGACCGGGGCAGCTGTCCTGTCTGGGGGGTCTCAGGGCGCCTGCTGCTGCCGGAGCTCAGAGCGTCCCTCCTTCCCCCGCCCCGAGTCGTCACCTGCTCAGTGCTCGGCACACGAGGCTGCATGCGCGGGATGCTGGCGCAGAGAGACCCTCTGATCAGGAGTCTCCACACGCAAGTTCTCCCAGGGAGGGGAGACTCGTGTTGGGCCAGTCGTTTCAGGGCCTGTCAGCGGAGCTCTCCTGCTGGGGCCTTCCCCCTCGCCCGATGACAGCACCAAGGCTCGGGGTCACTGGGGCTCATTCTTCAGGCTCAGATCTCCAGAGGTTTCCATCTGGGAATGGAAGCCCGGCAAACCTGACCCCAGGGCCTGACTCCCCTGCGCGCGGCTGCCAGCCTTGGGTAGAGAGCCTGGGGCTGAGATGGACAGCGGACCATGCCGGTGGGCCCGAGGGTCCTGCCAGCTCCTCAGGGCGGCGCTGGGCAGGTCTGAGCTGGGAGCTGCGCGGCGGAGCTCCAGGTTCCTGGAGTCAGACACGTCAGTGGTTAGACCGTTGCCCTAATCCCCTGTGTTTTAGGTAAACTCCTGCATGAGCCTGGGAGCACCCTCACAAAAGAGACGCCCCAACCTAGTAGTTTCGTGGTGGAGTGCGTGTGGAGTGCGTGATGTGCGTGCGGCACCCACGTGGGCGGGGCCCCAGGAGGCACCCCGGAAGTGCTGGCGGCACCGCGGTGTGTGCCTGCCGGCTGCCCATTGCTCCGGGCAGAGCCACTCGTGGGCGGGGCGCTGTGCGATCAGACAGGCTTCCACCTGGCTGTAATGCTCTCCGGTTACCGTCTTGACATGTGAACGTGGGGCCCTGCGTTCCCGATTTTCACTGTTCCCCTAAATTATGTAGCCGATCCCCCCTGTACAGCTGCGCTTTTGTATTTAATCAGCTCATTCTAGTTCCTCACTGTGAGGACCTGGGCACAGGAACTCCAGAGGAGAGGGATGCCCTTCCTCCATCAGCGTTCTCCTCCACCCACTCCCCTCACTGGGTACCAGATAGAGTCCAGGCTTCCTGATATAGTTCAGTCTGGAACCACACATTCTGTGACCCTACCCTACTGCCGGTAGGGTTGAACTCTTCAGGTCCACAGTGGCGGCCTCCAGCCAGATTGAGATTCTTGATTTTTATGTTCAGAAACTGGCATGGACCCCATTTAAATTCTGCACCGCATGTCGTCCGGTGGTAGCGTGTGTCCGAGGCCCCGTCTCCCCCGGGCAGCGGCTCACTGTCTGGCTGGACTCAGTGATGCAGTTGGGCGGCTGAGGTCATGGTGTGCAGAAACACGCTGAGACTGTGTGGAGTGTTTGCCGTGCCTGATGGACGGCCAGTTTGCTGTAAACCGGCCCCTATGCAGGGGCTGGCCTTCCCCAGCCTGCTTCAGCCCCGCCTCACTCAGGGGTGAGAAGGGAGGGAGGGTGATGGAGCAAAGGGACGCTCACCAGTGAGGAGCCGCAGACAGGAGTCAGTACCTGTGGGTCAGGAGGGGCAGGACCCCGTTCCAGCAGCCCCTGAGCTTCCCTCTGACAGCGCCCCCCACCCCTGCCCCGGTGTGTGAGGACCAGGAGGTCACGTGGGAGCTTTCCTCTCTCTAGTTGTCAGTTCAGTTCAGTCGCTCAGTCGTGTCCAACTCTGTGACCTCATGGACGGCAGCACGCCAGGCCTCCCTGTCCATCACCAACTCCCAGAGTTTACTCAAACTCATGTCCATTGGGTCGGTGATGCCATCCAACCATCTCATCCTCTGTCGTCCCCTTTTCCTCTCGCCTTCAATCTTTCCCAGCATCAGGGTCTTTTCCAAAGAGTCAGCTCTTCGCATCAGGTGGCCAAAGTATTGGAGTTTCAGCTTCAGCATCAGTCCTTCCAATGAATATTCAGGACTGATGTCCTTTAGGATGGAGTGGTTGGATCTCCTTGTGGTCCCAGGGACTCTCAAGAGTCTTCTCCAACAGCACCATTTAAAAGCAGCATTCTTTGGCACTCAGCTTTCTTTATAGTCCAACTCACACTGATACATGACTACTGGAAAAACCATAGCTTTGACTAGAAGGACCTTTGTTGGCAAAGTAATGTCTCTGCTTTTGAATATGCTATCTAGGTTGGTCATAACTTTTCTTCCAAGGAGTGTCTTTTAATTTCATGGCTGTAGTCACCACCTACAATGATTTTGGAGCCCCCAAAATAAAGTCTGTCACTGTTTCCACTGTTTTCCCATCTATTTGCCATGAAGTGATTGGACCAGATGCCATGATCTTAGTTTTCTGAATGTTGAGTTTTAAGCCAACTTTTTCACTCTCCTCTTTCACTTTCAAGAGGCTCTTTAGTTCTTTGATTTCTGCCATAAGGATGGTGCCGTCTGCATATCTGAGGTGACTGATATTTCTCCTGGCTGTCTTGATTCCAGCTTGTTCTTCATCCAGCACATCTTCCTCTAGTCCTAAGATTCCACAAAGTTCTTCTTCCCCAAGTAACACGTGCGTCTCCTTGTGACCCGGATGCAGTGGAATGCATCACACACACTATTTCTGCCATAAGGATGGTGCCGTTGCATATCTGAGGTGACTGATATTTCTCCTGGCTGTCTTGATTCCAGCTTGTTCTTCATCCAGCACATCTTCCTCTAGTCCTAAGATTCCACAAAGTTCTTCTTCCCCAAGTAACACGTGCGTCTCCTTGTGACCCGGATGCAGTGGAATGCATCACACACACGCGCAGTGTTTCTTCCCTGTTTCGCTATCATGTTTGAAAATTGCTCTGTATTACTGTAGTAGTTGAACTTGGTGACTGTCTGTCATTTAGAACTCCACCGCAGGGCGGGTCAGAGCTGGTTGGTGGCTGTGCCGGTGAGCTGAGGGCGTTGCGGTCCGGGCGGGGCGGTGCTGGGCGCGCGGAGAGGGGCGGTGCGGGGCGCGCGGCTGCCTGGAGGGGCTGAGCCTCACCGAGCCGGTCTATGTCTCCGCGCCTCACGCAGCCTGAGCCATCGGCTCCGCAAGGGCGAGCGCAGGTGCCTGGTCAAGCGGCGCGACGGGCCCCCAGACCCAACGGCTGGGCGCGGAAGATACCCCGACCCGAGCCTGCCTCGGCTTTCCAGAAGAGGACCCCGAGGGGCAGGTGCAGGGCCGGAAGGGCGGCCAGCGCCCTGGGACAGGCCGGGGACGCGCACGGGGATATCCTCCTGTAGGCGGCGCTCCAGGCTCAGGAACCCGGTGCCCCCTCCAGTCCAAAGCCTCCCTTTCCTCCCGTCCTCTCCGTCCTCCCGGTCCTCCTAGTCCTCAGGAGAGGATGAGCCGACTTAGACGCCCGAAGGCCCCGGCCTGGCGACTCACCCGGTGCCTCAGACGCCGCCCGGCTCCTGGCAGGCAAGCCCAAACTGAAGCATCCCGCGGAGATGAAGTCGGCCCGGAGGCTCACGACCCGGCCAGGGTGCCGAAGACGTCCGAAGGGACCTGGGGGCGCCGGGCGGCCAGCTGCCCCATCCCTGCAGGCAACAGAGACCATGTCCATGGACGCACACCCCGGGCAGGAGGGCCGCCCGACCTCGGGAGAAGCTGGGAAGACAGCGGGGAGGAGAGCAGCTCCGCCTGGGCCCTGCCCGGCGCCCGCAGGGCCTCTCCGAGTCCGTCCAGCCCAGCCGGGACTGGGGGCCCACCCGCGGCCTCGACGGCACCGCCAGCCTGCTCACGGTCCCCGCCCTGGGCTCCTTCAACCTGAGGTGTTTCTTCCGACAGCGCCTGGGCGCCGGGCTCCCGGCCCTTCTCTGGCCTGTGGCTCTGCTCTGGGGGGCTGGCATGCCAAACTCTCCAGGGGCCGGTGGCCTCCTTCACGAGCAGGCTTGGGGGGAACCGCCCAGACCTGGCCCTGCCGGTGACTTCTGCAGGGTCCGCAGTACCGCCCTGCTGCCTGGCCCCGCCCACTGCCTGGCCCCGCCCCACTGCCTGGCCCCACACCACTGCCTGGCCCCGCCCACTGCCTGGCCTCACCCTGGCTCCTGACCCCGCCCTGCTGCCTGGCCCCGCCCCACTGCCTGGCTCCTGGCCCCGCCCTGCTGCCTGGCCCCTCCCCACTGCCTGGCTCCGGGCCCCGCCCTGCTACCTCTGTCTCTTATACACATCTCGTCCCTCCTGGGGCAGGGATGAGACCATTGTCTGCTGGAGCGTTTCGATCCAAATCACCATTTCCCTCTAGAACCGTGCGGATCCCTGGGGTCCCCCTGTCTCTTATACACATCTAGATGTGTATAAGAGACAGGTGTATGTACATGTGTGTGCATGTATATACATGCATGTGTATGTGTGTAATGTGTGTGTTTATATGTGTATATGTGTGTATAGATATGTGTGTATGTATATATGTATATGTGTGTTATGTGTGTATATATGTGTGTATAGATATGTGTGCATGTATATATGTATGTGTGTATATGCTGTCTCTTATACACATCTAGATGTGTATAAGAGACAGCCCCTGGAGTCCCCCCACTCTGGGCCCCAGGTGCTCTCTCCCAGCCGAGAGGCTGTATCCACGTACCACCTGGGAAGTGGGCCAGGTCGGAGTGGTCCAGCTGGCGGAGGGCCCTCAGAAAGGCCAGCGCTGCCAGCCTGACCACCTCCCGCAGACGGCTGAGTCCCAGGGCTCTGCCCGCCGTTCAGACCAGCCACAGAATCCCCGCTGCTGACTTGGGGCTGAGAGGAGCCTGGGTAGTGGGTCACCGGTCTTCGATGCAGAGAAGTGGAAGTGCAGGATCATGGTGGGCTCTGGTTTCTGGGGGTGGGCCCGCTGGAACTCCGGTCCCCTCCGTCTCTCAGGCTCCAGGCCAAACAGGGAGAGATGGTGTACGTAGCCAAGGCGATTTCAGCAGTGTGACTTTGGGGACAGATGCAGGACCCGGTTGAGGGGCGTCCGCCTGCAGCTTCTGGCTCTTGCAGGTGGTGGCCGTGCTGGCTGCAGCAGGAATGGGTCCCCCCACCCCGCAGACTAGAGGGCCAGAAGGTGGGCAGTGAAGGGGAGAACACGCCCTCCAGGGTCCCAGCAGGAGATGCAGAGACCAGCACACCGCGCCCCATCCTGTCCCCCGATGGCCCCGTGTGGCCACAGGGGCTCCCCTGGGCTGCCTCTCCCCCGCAGTGGTGAGCTCCAAGTCCTGCACCATGGAGCCCGGCCGGAGCCGCCCCCTCCCGGCCCTCAGGGCGCCCCTGCTCGGGGCTCACGACGGCCCTGCTGCCAGGGCTCCAGTCCCAGCTACGAGAGCCTGGAGTCTGACTCTGCACACACCTCATCCAGCCACTCTGCCTTCTTGCGTTGTTGCGTTTTTCTTGGTGCTTCTGACGTCAGGTGGTTTCTGTGTAAAAGCGTGTGTGTGTGCGCATGCATGCACGTGTGCAGGTGTGACCTCCTTCGGGAAGAGCTGGACGGACGCGCAGAGCTGGCCGTCGTGTCTCCCAAGAAGCAGAAGCAGCACTTGCTTCTTTGCTGCTGCGTGTGGTTAGGCGCTGCTCGCACATCTGACCGGGGTCCTGGTCCGGCAGCATTTCCTTTGTGAGCAGCGTCACAGCGCGTATTAAGTCGGGATTTCAACCCTGTTCTGTTTTTTGGTTTGCCTTTGTAATGGATGGGAAGAAGCGGCCAGTCTCTTTTTCTTTAGAAGACTATATATATATGTATATCCCAGATGGCACAAAGGGAAAGAATCTGCCTGTCAGGACCCATAGGAGACACAGGTTCAGTCCCTGAGTCAGGAAGATCCCCTGGAGGAAATGGCAACCCACCCCAGTATTCTTGCCTGGGAAATCCCATGGACTGAGGAGCCCGGTGGGCTGCAGTCCATGGGGTCGCAAGAGTCGGACATCAGCGAACACACAAGCTTACACATACATATACACTTATATGTATATATATATATATGTGTGTGTGTATATAATATATATGTATGTGTGTATATGTGTATGTATGTGTATATATGTATGTGTGTGTGTATATATGAATGTGTGTATTTCTCTCTGTGTGTGTATATATGTATGCATGTGTCTATATGTATATGTGTGTATTTGTGAGTGTTACATGTGTGTATATGTGTGTGTGCATGTATAGATATATGTGTATGTATATATGTATGTGTGTATATGTATGTGTATAGATATGTGTGTATTTCTCTGTGTGTATATGTGTGTGTGTATCTGTATGTGTGTCTGTGTCTGTGTATTGTGTATTTATATGTATGTATGTATATGTGTGTGTATATGTGTATATGTGTGTATAGATATGTGTGTATGTATATATGTATATGTGTGTTATGTGTGTATATATGTGTGTATAGATATGTGTGCATGTATATATGTATGTGTGTATATGCTGTCTCTTATACACATCTAGATGTGTATAAGAGACAGCCCCTGGAGTCCCCCCACTCTGGGCCCCAGGTGCTCTCTCCCAGCCGAGAGGCTGTATCCACGTACCACCTGGGAAGTGGGCCAGGTCGGAGTGGTCCAGCTGGCGGAGGGCCCTCAGAAAGGCCAGCGCTGCCAGCCTGACCACCTCCCGCAGACGGCTGAGTCCCAGGGCTCTGCCCGCCGTTCAGACCAGCCACAGAATCCCCGCTGCTGACTTGGGGCTGAGAGGAGCCTGGGTAGTGGGTCACCGGTCTTCGATGCAGAGAAGTGGAAGTGCAGGATCATGGTGGGCTCTGGTTTCTGGGGGTGGGCCCGCTGGAACTCCGGTCCCCTCCGTCTCTCAGGCTCCAGGCCAAACAGGGAGAGATGGTGTACGTAGCCAAGGCGATTTCAGCAGTGTGACTTTGGGGACAGATGCAGGACCCGGTTGAGGGGCGTCCGCCTGCAGCTTCTGGCTCTTGCAGGTGGTGGCCGTGCTGGCTGCAGCAGGAATGGGTCCCCCCACCCCGCAGACTAGAGGGCCAGAAGGTGGGCAGTGAAGGGGAGAACACGCCCTCCAGGGTCCCAGCAGGAGATGCAGAGACCAGCACACCGCGCCCCATCCTGTCCCCCGATGGCCCCGTGTGGCCACAGGGGCTCCCCTGGGCTGCCTCTCCCCCGCAGTGGTGAGCTCCAAGTCCTGCACCATGGAGCCCGGCCGGAGCCGCCCCCTCCCGGCCCTCAGGGCGCCCCTGCTCGGGGCTCACGACGGCCCTGCTGCCAGGGCTCCAGTCCCAGCTACGAGAGCCTGGAGTCTGACTCTGCACACACCTCACTCCAGCCACTCTGCCTTCTTGCGTTGTTGCGTTTTTCTTGGTGCTTCTGACGTCAGGTGGTTTCTGTGTAAAAGCGTGTGTGTGTGCGCATGCATGCACGTGTGCAGGTGTGACCTCCTTCGGGAAGAGCTGGACGGACGCGCAGAGCTGGCCGTCGTGTCTCCCAAGAAGCAGAAGCAGCACTTGCTTCTTTGCTGCTGCGTGTGGTTAGGCGCTGCTCGCACATCTGACCGGGGTCCTGGTCCGGCAGCATTTCCTTTGTGAGCAGCGTCACAGCGCGTATTAAGTCGGGATTTCAACCCTGTTCTGTTTTTTGGTTTGCCTTTGTAATGGATGGGAAGAAGCGGCCAGTCTCTTTTTCTTTAGAAGACTATATATATATGTATATCCCAGATGGCACAAAGGGAAAGAATCTGCCTGTCAGGACCCATAGGAGACACAGGTTCAGTCCCTGAGTCAGGAAGATCCCCTGGAGGAAATGGCAACCCACCCCAGTATTCTTGCCTGGGAAATCCCATGGACTGAGGAGCCCGGTGGGCTGCAGTCCATGGGGTCGCAAGAGTCGGACATCAGCGAACACACAAGCTTACACATACATATACACTTATATGTATATATATATATATGTGTGTGTGTATATAATATATATGTATGTGTGTATATGTGTATGTATGTGTATATATGTATGTGTGTGTGTATATATGAATGTGTGTATTTCTCTCTGTGTGTGTATATATGTATGCATGTGTCTATATGTATATGTGTGTATTTGTGAGTGTTACATGTGTGTATATGTGTGTGTGCATGTATAGATATATGTGTATGTATATATGTATGTGTGTATATGTATGTGTATAGATATGTGTGTATTTCTCTGTGTGTATATGTGTGTGTGTATCTGTATGTGTGTCTGTGTCTGTGTATTGTGTATTTATATGTATGTATGTATATGTGTGTGTATGTGTGTATGTGTGTGTATAGATATGTGTGTATGTATATATGTATATGTGTGTTATGTGTGTGCATATATTTGTGTGTATAGATATGTGTGCATGTATATATATGTATGTGTGTATGTATGTATATGTATGTGTGTGCACATGTATATACATGCATGTGTATGTGTGTATATGTATATATATGTGTATATGTGTGTATGCGTGTGTATATGTGTATATGTGTGTATAGATATGTGTGTATGTATATATGTATATGTGTGTTATGTGTGTATATATGTGTGTATAGATATGTGTGCATGTATATATGTGTGTATGTACATGTGTGTGCATGTATATACATGCATGTGTATGTGTGTAATGTGTGTGTTTATATGTGTATATGTGTGTATAGATATGTGTGTATGTATATATGTATATGTGTGTTATGTGTGTATATATGTGTGTATAGATATGTGTGCATGTATATATGTATGTGTGTATATGTACATGTGTGCATGTATATACATGCACGTGTATGCATGTATATGCACATATGTGTGTATATGTGTGTTATATGTGTGTGTGTGTGTGTTTATACGCATGTGTATGTGTGTACATGTATATACACGGCAATAAAGAGGGTCCTTGTTTCTGTTTGCACTCAAATTCCGATCTGAGTAAGAGGGTGCTGGGCTTCGAAGTCTCGTTAGGGGAACCTTCGGAGGGGGGGACCAGAGCTTTGGACCGTTGCCAAGCACGGGCGTGGCTTGTGTTCACACTAAAAAAGAAAAGCCAGCTCACTCGAGTGTGCCGCTTCTAGCTCCTCTCAGCTACGGCTGTCTGTCTGCTCCACTGAGAGAGAGAACAGAGGTGGACATGCTGTCACCCTGGGAAGCCTGAGTTCCTTGCTGACCCAGCACAGCAACCCGGCGCCCGTCATCGTTCAGACCAGCAGGTCGGGGAAGGGCCCTCCACGCCCCCGGGAAACCGCAGTGGTTTGGGGGAAGGTGAGGGGGGAAGGGAGAGGCATGCCTGGCAGACCAGAGGTTTCCAAGTGCAGCAACTGATTCGTGGTTTCCCAGCAGTTTTGGAAAGCTAACACTAGCAACAGGCTGCAGATCTTTCTAGACTGGGGTTAGTTTATTTTTCAAGGGAGAATTCATCCGTGTGTCTCTTCTCCAACCGGCACAACTCTGTTTTGATCCCTGGAACTTTGTCGTAAGTGTTGAAATCAGAAAGGGTGCAGTTTCCAGCTTTGTTCTTATTTTTCAAGATTGCTTGGCTACTGGGTCTTTCTCAACGACTTGACTTCAGGAGAAATGACTTTCTTTTTTCTGCAGAAATACCCTTTGGGATTCAGATAGGGGTTGAATTAATTCTGCAGGATGCCTTGAGAGTACTGTCCTCTTTACGACATTAATCTTCCACCCTACCATCCTGGAGTGTCTTCCCATTAATCCAGCCCTTTTCAGATGTTCCTCATCAGATGAATTATACAGTCTCTAATTATTGCACCTCCTTCAATAAAGTCATTCCTGTGTATATTTCTCTTTCGGAGGCTATTAATTTTCACCTAAATGAGTATGCTGAAATCGGCAGCCTCGCTTCCCGGGGATGTGACTTTGGGGAAATGGGGTCTTTGCGGCGTCATTATGTTGAGATCATGCTGCAGGGGGAGGGTCCTCATGTGATATTTTAGGTGTTCCAATCCAATGAATTGAAGAGGCACGTGGAGAGGTATGCCGGAGACAAGAGAGAGGCACCAGGAGCTGCAGCCGTGTGGGTGGAGGAGAATGACAAGAGGTTCTGCCTCAAACCAGGGGGTGCCTTGCAGCCAGGATTGTCCCCTAGGACTGCCAAGGGACACCCTCATGGTGGGCTTCTCCTGAACTGTGATCGAGTCCACCCAGATTGTGGCAATGTGCCCCCGGCCCTCAGACACTAGCACAAGGTGGGAGAATATTGTGCTGGCAAGACAGGGCCCTGAGGTCAGCAGACTGGGCTCATTCCTGGACCTGCCCCACTCTGCAGCTCTGAGCCCGCCGCCCGTCCTCCGAACCTCACCTTCCTCAAGTGAAGACGTGGATGACAGTAGTCACGTCTTCCTGAAGCTTACGAGGGGGACCAGATTGTCCCCCGCCTTGAACACTCCACACAACTGCAGGTCACTTTGGCGTCTGGAGGAGATCACACGTTGCCATGGGGTATTTCTCGGGGGATCCTGGGAGACTCAGCAACACGACCCGGTCCTGGTCCCTACAGTACTTCTAGGGGACATGGTTTGATGGGATCTGTGGTGGTGGAGGGGACATGGGGCCCTGTCCAGCCTGAGGACAGAAGCAGAGAGTGGGGGAATGGGCTCGGGCGGGGGCCCTGCCCTGTTCACGCCACCTCCAGTGACACTTTCTGTTGGGGCGCTGGCAGTGCCCGTGCGTCAGGGACCGGGGCAGCTGTCCTGTTTGGGGGACTCGAGGTGCCTGGTGCTGCTGGAGCTCAGAGCGCCCCTCCTTCCCAGGCCTGAGTCGTCACCTGCTCTGCTGCATCGCATGTCGTCCGAGGCCCCGTCTCCCCCGGGCAGCGGCTCACCGTCTGGCTGGACTCAGTGGTGCAGTTGGGCGGCTGAGGTCATGGCGTGTGGAAACACGCTGAGACTGTGTGGAGTGTTTGCCGTGCCTGATGGACGGCCAGTTTGCTGTGAACCGGCCCCTATGCAGGGGCTGGCCTTCCCCAGCCTGCTTCAGCCCTGCCTCACTCAGGGGTGAGAAGGGAGGGAGGGTGATGGAGCAAAGGGATGCTCACCAGTGAGGAGCCGCAGACAGGAGTCAGTACCTGTGGGTCAGGAGGGGCAGGACCCCGTTCCAGCAGCCCCTGAGCTTCCCTCTGACAGCGCCCCCCACCCCTGCCCCGGTGTGTGAGGACCAGGAGGTCACGTGGGAGCTTTCTGTCCTCTAGTCCTAAAACTCAGCAAAGTTCTGCCTCCCCAAGTAACACGTTTTGTCTCCTTTTGCCCGTGTGAAGTCGCTTCAGTCATGTCTGACTCTTTGCGAGGCTATGGCCCGCAACCTGGCAGGCCCCGCTGTCCATGGGATTTCCCAGTCAAGAGTACGGAAGCGGCTGCCACGCCCTCGTCCGTCTCCCTGAATTTTATGCAGTGGAGGTCCTCGTGCACACACTTACAGCTTTGCTTCACTCACTCACTGACATGCCTGAAAGTGTCTGTATTACTGTGGTAGCTCGACTTTTCGCTCACATAGAAGTCCGTTGCTGGGCTTCCCTGGCAGTCCAGTGGTTAGGAATCCGCCTTCCAATGCAGGCAACGTGGATTCCATCCCTGGGCAGGGAACTGAGCTCCCACGTGCTGAGGGGCGATTTAAACCTGTGTGCTGTGACTACTGAAGCTCGAGCTCCCTGGAGCCTGCCCACCACAACTCGGGTCTGCAGTGAAAGATCCTTCATGAGGCAGTGAGATCTCACATGCCCCAATTGGAACCTGACACAGCCAAGCAGATCAATCAAATATTTTTTAGAATGAACTTTTAAAGTCCATCGCATGTATACACCAAAGCATTCGTGTCTGAGAGGTTTTCTGTGCTCTGTCTGATATGAGCGACCCTCCGTCCTTGCTCTCCCACGTCTGTACTGGTGGCTATGCACAATTTCCCCCTCGGTAACATAACTCTGGGTGGGGGCTGTGTGTCTCTCCCTTTTCGCTGACGGTTGTTACTTCCTCCCGCCGCCTTGGAGGCGATTTGCACTCCAGGCTGTGAGGTATTGGAGCCAAAGTCCTCCGTGTTTTCTCCCGCAATTGGTGCTTCCACTGTTTTCTCTTTCCCTCTCGTTGGAATGGACTAAGGTTTCGGCATCTGATTTCGTGGAAAGTGGGGCTTGAAGCTGACATGGAAATGATCTAACCGTGCTGTGTAATGCAAAGGACACGTCTGTGCTCGCGGGGCCATCGATGCAGGCTGGCTGGACCAGACTCGCTCCTGTGGGAAAGCCAGCCTGCTCCTTCCTTCCCACCCGGCCTTCAGCGCGTTCACCCTGGCTCCTTGAGGTTGGCCACGGACAGCGTTTGCACCAAAGGAGACACACAGCTCGCACACCTGGGCTCCTTATAAAATGCTGTATTCCTTAGCCGTTTACCAGCATAGCACCTGGCTGTCACTTCAAACGTCAGGGCGTCCCCTCACAGCGACGGTGTCTGCAGAAACGACACCGGGTGTCATCTGATGAGGAGACAAGGGCGTGAAGCGTACAGAGGGGGTTCAGGGAGGAGTTCTGGATCCATCTGTTCCCAGTGGGGCCGACTTTCACCCATTTATTCAGTTTCTTACATGACAATCTGTTTTATATAAAAAGGTATTTATTGGAGCTTGTTTTTGGCTGTGCTGGGTCTTCCCTGCTGCTGCCCCCGCGCTTTTCTCTGGTTGTGAAGAGTGGCGGTTACGCGCCAGTTGCAGCCCAGGGCTTCCCCCGCTGCAGAGTGCGCGGGCACGCGGACCCAGAGGCTGGGGGCACACAGGGTTAGCTGGGATCCCCCGGAACCAGGGCTGAGACCCGAGCGCCCACACTGGCAGGCAGAGTTTCAACCTCTGGAACCCTGGAGAAGTCCTCATCATTCTGTTTCTGAGCGAAGGGATGGAGGTCTTTGCGCACACCAGAGGCGGCTGGCATTAACAATGAAGCTCACGTCTTCCACGAGTGGACAGAGCCTGCAGGCGCAGGGCGAGAACCCGCCCCTGGCAATGGGATGCGTCTTGAGCCAGCGGGTGAGCGGAGATGGGAGTCGAGGCATCCTCCCCAGGAGGGAGGGGTCCCCATGAACCGAGCCCCCAGCGCCCCGCTCCCCCCCCAAAACAAACGGGGATTCTCGGGCCTCCTCCCGCCCAGCGGCACATCTCCCCCGGGGTCACAGACTCTTCCAGAAGCTTCCGGCCCGGAAGCTCGCGTCTTGGGAGTCGAGGCATCCTCCCCAGGAGGGAGGGGTCCCCATGAACCGAGCCCCCAGCGCCCCGCTCCCCCCCCAAAACAAACGGGGATTCTCGGGCCTCCTCCCGCCCAGCGGCACATCTCCCCCGGGGTCACAGACTCTTCCAGAAGCTTCCGGCCCGGAAGCTCGCGTCCTGGGCTGCGGCGCTCCAGGCGGTGCGGGGTCCCGGTGCTCAGCTCCGGGCCGCCTCTCGGGCTCCTCCGCGGTCGTGCCGAGCCTGGCAGAGCAGGACCCCGAGGAGCAGCAGGACGGAGGCCGCGAGGCCCACGCGGGTGAGATTCTGCACCGTGTGGTCTGGGGTGAGGACGCACAGGTCAGCCCGGCCCCGTCACCCGGAACCGGGGTGTGCGCCCAGGGCACCCGCCTCCCGGGAGAGGACGTGGCCCCAAGCCCAGCCCCTGACGGGGACGGTGTCCTCGTTCCCACTTCCGGGTCTGACCGAGGTGATGGGGGAGGGTGTCAGCGGGGCCTGAGGGTCCTCCTCGGGAGCCTCCCGGGGCCTCTGTATCTTACTGTCTCAGACGTTCCTGCTCAGGCCCCTGAGCTGCCGGAGCTCAGACAGCACAGGGTGGGCCCGCCCCAAGCAGTGGTCTGCGGGGTCCTGGGCTGGGGCCCAACCATGGCGCCTACGGACCCACCACCGCCCCGGACAGGGGCTCGCTCAGCCCTCTGCATCTGCCGGCTTGACTCTGCCTGGGGAAGGGGGTGATCCCTCCAGCCTCTGGGGGCAGAATGGGGTGGGGCGGGCCTGCTACTCCCCAGACTGACCCTCCAGCAGCCTCAGGACCTTGCAGCCTGTGGCTCCCGCCCCATCTCTGCCCGACTCCCCACTGGCCCTTGATGATCTGAGGGGCCTTGTCCTCCCAGAGAATCTCAATGCCCCCTGGGGTGGGCTGTCTCCCCTGAGCACAGAGCCCAGAGACTCCCCAGGTTCAGGTTTGGGTCTGTGGCTGGGAGAATGGGACCTGGGAATGAGCCCAGGAAGGGGTGCGCCGGGCTGACCCGGGGTCCCCACCTCACTCCCCTCTGCCCTGCTCGGCCCTGTGGCCTTCCGAGACCGTCCCACTGCCCACCTGCCCCTCCGGGACCCCAGTGCAGGAGGAAGGGCTGGGGCGGGCTCCGAGGCCCCTCCCTCAGGGGGTCCCTCCCTCAGCGCCCCCTCCTCCATGACCGCCCTGTGCTCCCGGGGCACAGAGCCCTGAGCTGCTGAGTCAGAAGGACAGACGGGGCCTCACCTGAGACCACGAGTGCCAGGGGCTCACTGGGCTGGGACAGCAGGTAGGAGGCTGTGCTGAGTGAGCCGTGGCACCTGTAGGTGCCCCCGTGGGCTGGGGTCACGGGGCTCAAGGAGAACTCAGCCTGGTACCACCCATCTTGCTCCTGGGAGCGCAGACGCAGGGGGCGGTGGGCTGCCCCCCTCCTTGGACAGAAGGAAAGTGTCCGTCCTGTTTCCTGACTGACACAGCAGGGTCACGGTCTCCCCCGGGGCCACCGAGGGGCCTGGCCGCACCGAGAGGGAAGGGCTTTCTCTGAGCAGTCCTGCAGAGGGGAAGGGGGTGTGGGCGCGGGCGGGTTCTGAGCGAGGCTCGGCGGGCCTCTCTGGCCCCTCAGCGCTGTCTCTGTTCTTCCGAGTCTCTGCCCTCCCCAACCCCGTCTCTCTGCCCATCCCTGGGACCCCTGCCCCTGGTCCCAGCGTCACCCCTGTGGCGCCCTGGTGGGGCCTGTGCAGAGTCTGGTCCCCGATTGGCCCGCTGGCCCCTCACCTGCCACCAGCAGCTCCAGGGGCTCGCTGGGCGCCGACCAGCTGGCTCCGATGAAGTGGGAGCAGCGGTATCTCCCTGCCTGCTGCTCCGTGACGTGCATGATGGAGAAGTTGGTCTTGTCCCAGGGCTCCAGCGGGGGATGCGTGTTCCAGGGGGCTGAGGTGCCCTCTTTGTTCAGACTGAAGCTTTTGGCATTCAGGGGCCCCTGACACCAGATGGTCATGGGGCTCCCCCAGGGGACCACAGAGCCCGGCTCAGCCCAGATGGTGGGTTTGGGGAGGGTCCCTGCAAGGAAATCAGAGGCGGGCTCACCAGGCGTCCTGCCCCCAGACCCCAGCTCTCAGCCCAGACCTCCCAGACCCCCTCCGAGAGCCCCGAGCTGCCCTCCCCATGCCCGCGGCCTGGGGTGACCTTGTCCCCACGAGAGGAGGGAGCTGGGCCCTGGGCCAGACTCACCGGCCTGCACCTGGGTCCTCAGGCCCACACTCAGCCCTGGAAGAGAGCGCCGTGTGAGAGGTGTGCCCTCTGCCCTGAGCAGCGCCTCTCCTCCCGGGAGCCTCGGGGCCCTGGGGTCCCCTGACGGAGCAGGCTGGCTGGGGGCTCCCTCCAGACCAGGGCTCCCCGCCCCTCCTCATCTCACCGAGGCAGAGCAGGGCGGGGAGAGTGGGGGCCATGGCGTCTCCTCCCTGCGGTCCAGGCTGTGAGGATGGAGGAGACCTGGGTGTCCCCACAGAACAAGAACTGTCTCTCCCAGGAAGCCTGGCGTTGGTCTCCATGACAGAGCAGGAAGCCAGCCTCGTGACTTCCTGAGACGCCCCTTGCAGATGAGGAAGGCCAGGCTGCTTCCCTCCAGGAGCCTCGCCTCGGGGTCCGCTTCCTCCTCTGCCCGCCCATCAGCAGGTCCCCGAGGGTCCTCACCATGGCTGGGGTCACAAGGCCCGGGAGGTGCTTCAGGGATGGCCCGGATCCCAGAGACACATTTTGTTTTAAACTGGAGGATGGTTTCTTTACAGTATGGTGCTGGTTTCTGCCTCTCTGCAGCGTGGATCGGCAGTGTGTGTCCCAGGCCCTGCCCCCCAGGGGTAGTGCAGAGCCCTGTGTGAGAGCTCCGAGGCGCAGCACATTCCCCGCCGTCTGTTTCACACGAGCTGCTGTGCGGGTTTCCACTCTACTCTCTGTTTGTCCCGCCCTCTCCTCCCCTCTGTGTCCACAAGGCTGCTCTTTCTGAGGGACACACGGTCAGCATCTCCCTGGGCTCAGTGGCGTCCGCGTGGCCGAGAGCCCAGAGGAGACGCTCAGGGAGTGAGGAGGGAAACTGACCCCTCCCCTGCCCCGGAGTGTGGGTTCCCCGACACAGCCCCCTCAGACCCTTGTCTTTTTCTGCTATCACTGTCCTCTGTCCTCCTGGGCAGTAGCCCCTGGGTGCTTCCTGTCTCCTCGGGGCTCCACGATCCTTGGGCAGAACTTTCTTCTTCATTCTGTGCTTTTTGTCTAAAACTTCTATGACAGTAAGCTGAATTAGACCTCTGAGTTATCTGGAGAAAGTGATATTTACTTGTTGTTGAGTTGCTAAGTTGTGTCTGACTCTTGGCGACCCCATGGCCTGCAGCACTCCAGGCTTCCCTGTCTTTCACTATCTCCCGGAGTCTACTCAAACTCATGTCCATTGAGTCGGCGATGCCATCCAAACATCTTGTCCTCTCTCACCCCCTTCTCCTCCCACCTTCAATATTTCCCAGCATCAGGGTGTTTCCCAATGAGTCAGCTCTTCACATCAGGTGACCAAAATATTGGAGCTTCACCTTCAGCATGGGTGCTTCCAATGGATATTCAGGGTTGATTTCCTTTAGGATGGACTGGTTGGATCTCCTTGCAGCCCAAGAGACTCTCAAGAGTCTTCTCCAACACCACAGTTCAAAAACAAAAAAAACCAGTTCTTTGATATTCTGCTTTCTTTATGGTCCAGCTCTCACATCCATACATGACAACTGGAAAAACCATAGCCTTGACTAGATGGGCTTTTGTTGGCTGAGAGATATCTCTGCTTTTTAATATGCTGTCTAGGTTGGTCATAGTTTTTCTTTCAGAGACCAGCCATCATTTCATTTCGGGATGCGGTCACTGTCTGCAGTGATATTTATTTAGACATGTGTTAATCACCCACTGCTTGTGTGAATTGAGCACTCAGGTTACAATTGGACTCCCCCCCGCCCAGCCATTTTTAAAAGTTCTTTTCCATCTACGTTGATTTGGGAGCCTGAGATTCGAGTTTTCCTCTCTTGAAATAGCCTTGCCAGATAGTCACGGTGTTCACGGTAGCCCATGAAAATGTGTGGCAATGTGTTTAGAATAATGGCTGTAAGCCAAGAGAATGGCCAATATTTTATAATAACTTTAGATACAGTCTATAACATTTTGAGTATAATCTGTAAACATTTTGGATCACTAGATTGTGTACCTGACATGATTATATTATTGCACATCAACGACAGCTCAGTAGGAATAAGGAAGGACTTCCCCGGTGGTCCAGTGGCTAAGGATCTGCTTTGCAAGGCAGGGGACACGGGTTCAATCCCTGGCTGGGGAGCTAAGACCCCGCATGCTGCGACTGCTGAGGCCACAGACCGCAGCTGGAGCGGCGGCCCTGCAGCGCAAGACCCGCATCCTGCAGCGCGGGGCAGCGAGACACAGTCACACGTAGACACGTGCACGTGTAAGTCAACCCACCGCACCAGCCAGCCAGTGTCTCTAGACGCTGCCACGACACGGGAAAGGAAAGCGCTGAGAGCGACGCTTGGGTGGGAGTGACGAGCCCTGAAGACTAGCAGGCCTCCGCGAGACGTCCGTGTGCCGCTGAGCTGCCTGCGGGGTGGACTGGGCGGGCGGCTCATGGGCCGCTGGTTACCTAAGGCTGGCTCTCAGGAAGGAGGCGGGGTAGGAAATACTTGGGGATGATGAGCGTACAGAGGGTGCCGCTGTACCCTGGGATCTGACAACCTAAAATAGACTGGTCTCACGTGCTCACGCAATGGCTGGGGTGCGCTTCCTGTGAGAGGAGGTGCCCAGTGCCTATAGGTGCCCCCCAAGGCACACTGTGGGGTGGTTCCACCGCACTAAGTCCGCAGGGCCGGAGGGAGAGGGAATGGAGTGAAGGGGAGACAGGCTCCTAGGCTAGGGTCAGGCTCGTCTGCAGGGGGTTCTGTGGGAGTGTGAACGGGCAAGCAGTGTGCAGCGCACACACTATGCGGCCAGCCCTGGCAGCAGTCCCACCTGAGACTCGGGCACACCGCCGATTCAGGGGACCAGGCAGGAGGGCCAGGGAGGCGGGGCCCACGTGGCCTCAGGAGGGCCCCCTGAGGAGCGGCATCCCAGCAGCCGGGGCGTCCTGTGTCAGGAGGAAGGCTGAGGTCAGGTGCTGCTGGGAGCTGAGGGACAGGAGGGAAGTTCCCCGCCCCCTGGCCGGGGACCTCAGAGCCCACATGCCGAGCCAAGCAAGACTGTGCGGGCCCCCATGGCGAGCCGGGACTCACTGGGCTGCCCAGCTGTTTGCCCTCCTCAGACAGCGAATCGCCCGTGGCTGTGTCTGGGGAGTGATAAACGCCGAGATCCCTGAAACCACGCAGCCCTGCTCACTCCTCTCGTCCTTAGCTGGGGAAACTGGGTCCAGCACTGGGCAGGGCTGTGTCTGGGATCACAGAGACAGACGCGTCCACGCTTCCTCGTCCCGAAGCCCAGACCCTCCCCACCCAGTCCTCCTGCCAGGACCCAGGACCATCCTCTCCAGTTACACTTGTTCCCCTCCTGGGCGTGAGCTGTGGAGCTGGAGTGAGGGGATTACAAAGCTGAGCAGCGCTGGAGGAGCTTCAGGGAGAGGTGGGAGGCAGAGGCGGGGTGGGGGAGCGGGTAAGGCTTGGGGAGAAATGACGTTTCTCTGGGGGCTCTCATCTTAGCCTCAGGGTCCAAGGCGAGCACCTGCATGACCTTAGAAACTGGCTTCCTCGATATTCCAGACCCAGCGCTCAGGCTGCGTGAAGATCTCAGAGGATCTCAGCCCTGACAAGGTCACAGTCGCCCCCAGCTCTGCCCACGTGGCCTTCAAGGTAAACCTGCACAGAGGTTTAAAAAATGTATTAGTGCCCTCCCCGCCCCGCCCCCCCAAGAACATTTTCAAAATCTTACTCTCTCATTAAATCTCTTCATTCAAAGTGATCTTATTGTTTTACAGGGAAGCTTCCAAGAATTGCCTTCTTTTCCCACATCATCTTGACCTACATTCCCAGTTGAGTAACAGTTTACCCAGGTGAGATAGAGATAGACCCAGAAGCAGAGGTAGAGAGGGAGCTGTCGGAAGAGAACGACGTGGTCAGGGAGGGATGCGGCGGGAGAGCGAGTCTGCTACATATGTGTGCACACACACAGGAACGTGTAGACGCACGGATGCTTTTCTGATGTAAAGCACGTATGTGCTCAGTCGCTCAGCCGTGTCCAGCTCTTTTCAACCCCATGGACGGTAGCCCACCAGGCTCTTGAGTCCGTGGGAATTCTCCAGGCAAGAGTGCTGGAGAGGGCTGCCATTTCCTAGGGAATCTTCCCAACCCTTGGCTTCCCTCATAGCTCAGTCGGTAAGGAATCTGCCTGCAGTGCGGGAGACCTGGGTTTGATTCCTGGGTCAGGAAGATGCCCTGGAAAAGGAAATTGCAGCCCACTCCAGTATTCTTGCCTGGAGAATCCCATGGACTGGCGGGCTACAGTCCACGGGGTCGCAAGAGGCAGGCACGACTTGGTGACTAAACCTCCACACCCGACTCAGGGGCTGAGCCCACCTCTGCTCCGTCTCCTGCATTGGCAGGCAGATTCTTCACCGCTGCACCACCTGGGAGCCCCGAGATAAAGCATCGTTACCGTAAATGCACCAGTGTGTGCCTCCTGTAGACACGATCACTCGTCTACACAACCCTGGATCGGCCCATTTGGAGGTCTTTACTGATGTGAGTTTCACCAAGTCCTCAGGCCCCGTTCACATCTAGTCACCTGCCGGACAGCCCCAGTTTTTCCTTTCAGTCCAGGGTTTCACCCGGAAGCATATGGTGCCTGTGGTTGTCCTGTTTTGTCGTCCCCCAGAATCTGCACGACCCCCGTCTTGGTGCCTTGGGCCCCAGACCGTCTTCAGGGGTACAGGCTTTGTAGATGACCCTCAACCCGTGCCAGGAGTGTGGACAGATGAGCTGACCCAGGTCACACGTTGTTGGACAGACACCCGGAAAAGAGGCTGTGGTGGTCTCCATGGTGTCAGGAGCCCAGGTGGTCCCCCTTCCCCACCCTGGCGATGCATGCTCATTACCTGGTCACGGCGAGCAGGCATCTGCCCGGCTTCTCACGGCGAAGTCTCCAGTTCTCCCTTGGAATTCGGTCGGCGTCGGGGTAGATGCTGGGTTCTCGTCCAGTACTGGGAGACGTACAACATACGTCTGGCAGACACACAGTTGCCGTTGTTAGTAATCGCGGGTGAGTCTCCCCTGACGTGAGGGGAGCTGAGTGATGGTGATCTCTTTCCACGCCCCCCCTGTACCGATAAGCTGGCATTCTGCTCTAAAGTTTTCGCTTTCTCCCATGTAGTGATTTATTTATTCATCCATTTGCTCATATTACTACGAACAGTCTACAGTCCACAGGGTTGCAAACAGTCAGACACAACTGAAGTGAGTCAGCAGCACGCTCGCAGTCTGCCAGACTCCTCTGTCCATGGGATTTGCCAGGCGAGAATACTGGAGTGGGTGGCCCTTCCCTTCTCCAGGAGATCTTCCCGACCCAGGGCTCGAACCTGGGTCTCTCCCATCGCAGACAGATTCTTGACTGAGCCACCCGGGAAGCCCTAACAAACACTTAAGCCTGTAGCAGTTTCCATGTCAAGCAAGGCTTGTGTGATATGTGTCTACATTATAGACAGAAAATGTGTATTAATTAAGCATAGGTGACAACACATACAGTATTATATACAGTGTATATATTATACACAGTGATTCAATTTTTGCTACAGATTATACTCCACTCAGAGTTATAAAATATTGGCTGTATTCCTCATGCTGTATGAGATATCCTTGTGACTTATTAATTTATTTTTTGTTTTATCTCTAAAGGATCCTTTGCTGACAGAGCAGGCCATGGCGTGTATATTATATACAGTGTATATATTATACACAGTGATTCAATTTTTGCTACAGATTATACTCCACTCAGAGTTATAAAATATTGGCTGTATTCCTCATGCTGTATGAGATATCCTTGTGACTTATTAATTTATTTTTTGTTTTATCTCTAAAGGATCCTTTGCTGACAGAGCAGGACCATGGCGTGTATATATATAAAATGTTTGAAGATTTGGCAGGCAGTAACCCCATTGCCCACCCACCATGCCCAGATTTTTCTGCCCCCCCTACCGCCTGCCCTGCACATGGAAGGCAGGTGACTGCCCCACCCAGGCCACAAGGCCATACTCCTCTGCAGACAGCCGGAAACTGGGGATTTTTCCATGGCCACCCCTTGAACATTAAAAATCAGCAAGTACTCTCTCAAAGAAAACAAAAATACAGAAATCAGTTAAAGCATTTAAATATGGAAAAACAAAGGGAACTGGGTGGAAAGAGGCTAGAGACCAGAGGAAGTGGAGCTGCTCCGGAAGGGTCTCTCACGTTCCGCTGCCTGTTAATGACAGGTCTGAGGCCTGGGCCCCGAGGCTGGCCCCGAGCCTGCGGACGCGGCTCCTCCTAGATAGGCTGAAGCTCGGGCGTGTCCTGCTGAGCGGGGCTGAGGGGCCGAGACAGGGCCGGGTGCGGCAGCCCTGCAGCAGAGGCGCCGCAGTCGCTGGCGTGGTCCTGCTGGCCACGTTCACGTTCAGGACCCTCTCAGCCCTGCTGGAGGTCCAGCTGGTGTGTCTTCCCGGCCTCTGCCTGCAGACACCTGGCCATAGGCTGAGGGCAGCGGCGGTGCCCGGCGCGCTGCGAGTCGGAACAGGTGCGCCGCCCGATGTCAGCAGAGATGAGGGCCCTCGGGGCTAGCAGCAGCCCCCTGCCGAAGATGTCTCCGTTTTCTGCCCGCTGTTTCACCCCGTCACGACCCATGGCACGGAGTTCATCGTAGAAGAAACTGCTGGAGAAGCACACCTTTGCAGGGACTGTGTCCATTGCCAAGTCTCCACCCACGTCCGCCACCGGGTCGCTGAGCCAGGTCTGTCCGTGGTCAGAGTCCCCGAGTCACCTGTGGTGGGCACATGCCTTTATGAATGACAGGAAGCCCCTCAGCCCGGCATTGCCTGGCATCCACAGGTAAGGCTGGCTCCACCGCCGCCCCAGGCCCTTCCTGGAAGGTGCAGACGATTCTGGGAGGAAAACGTCCTCCGGTTCCTCCATGCCCTCGCCCGTGCTGAGGGGGAGAAGGCTGCCACCGTCTGAAGGAATTCATCTGAGATGCTCTGCACGCAGGAACCGGTCCTCCCGCGGGGCGCTGTCCTGCCCAGCTTCCCCCAGGCTGCTCGGCCTCTCCTGCAGCGCCCACGTCCGGGCCTGGAAGAGCTCCTGGGCCACGCGGCCCCCGGCCCTGGCCCTTCGTGCGCTGCTGATGAGGCTGCCGGCCTCAGGGCGTGCCAGACTTCACTCTCCTTGGGGCCCAGGTGATTCCTCCAAAGCTGCTGGGCAGAGTCCAGGAGATGAGACCCAGGTCAGGGCCCAGAGGAGACGCTGGAGTCCAGCTTAACTCACCTTCCTCCCCGGGGGCCCCAGAAGGCCCTGGTGGAGACCCCGTCACGCCCTCCTCAGCCATGAGAGCACCTAGCAGACCCGGCGGGGAGGTGGTCCCTGTGGGGAAGTCAAACGACAGCAAGGGGAGGGCTCCTGTGGTGTCACAGCCCCTTCCCGGGGTGAAAGGTGGCTCTTGGGGTGTGCGAGGTTCCCCCGCGGGCCCTGGTGGCACCCCAAAGCTTGCAGTGGAGTGTCAGTGAGGGGCTTCTCTGAGTACAGCAGCATCCAGAAGATGCTCACAGCTTTGCCAGGTCGGAGCTGTGAACAGGTTTTCCGTTGAGTAGGGCAGGGAGGGCGAGGCCTCCGGACGCCCCCAGCTGAGCCCAATGGGGGGCGGCCTCCAAGCTGCCGCTTCCCCGCCTCATCTTCACCTTCGTCGTCCCTTCTTCACGAGCTGAGGCGTCAAAAGTGGCCCGAGGGACAGGGAGGCGTCCGGGGGCACTGTGGTCCCTGACCCAGTGTCCAGCCCAAACCCTCCACCTGATTTGAGTTCGAGTTTGGGGGATTCTTTTGTGGCTCTGAAGGCAGAGTTTGCCCACAATGCGGGAGGCCTGAGTTCGACCCCTGGGTTGGGAAGATTCCCTGGAGGAGGAAGTGGCAACCCACTCCAGTGTTGCCTGGAGAATCCCACGGTCGGAGGAGCCCGGCAGGCTACAGTCCACGGGGTCTCAAGAGTGGACACGACTGATCGACTTCACTTTTTGGGGAGTTGGGGGCCAACGAAGATGCTGCCGCCAGGGACTTGGATAAGCGGGGGCTGTGCCGGGTCCAGGAGGCTCAGGCTAGTCTTGCAGAGTCTCTCATCTTCCCAGCCCGGCGGGGGGAAGCCGGGCAGACAGGCCCGAGGGCGGGCGGCTCACCTCAGGCTCCCCGGCTCACCCGCCTCGCCCGCCTCCCCTGCTGCCTCGCTTCAGGGTTCCGACTCACACTGACTTTAGGCAGAGCGTAAATCCCCGCCCGCTCCCCTTTCCCCGCCGGTAACCACTGGTCTGCTGTCTACGTCTGTCACTGTTTCTGTGTGTTACAGTCATTCATAGACATGATCTGTTGAAAATGAGATTGTACTGACATTTTGAAATCCAGGAGGCCCCCTCCGAGCATTCTTTGCTAACTGCGTTAGCAAGTCTGAGGATTTCCTCACAGCCGTTGCGTAACGCGGCTCCTGGGACGCCGGCATACTCCCGTCCTCGCTCAAAGCCGCCGCCCCCCCATCCCGCCGCCGCTCCTCACCCCTGCGCCCGCTCCCGCTGAGCCGCCGCACCCTCGCGGGGCGCCCCTGCCGTCCCGGGGCCCCTGCCACCTCCATGCGGGAGCGCCTTCCCCACTTTCCCTCTTCCCGGGAATCCCGGATCGCTGTCCAGAGGATCAGGGAATGAGTGGGGATGGAAGGAGCTTTCTAGGAACTTTAGACCGTTTTAATGGGTAGGGCGCTCAGAACCGAACGCAGGCCCCTTTCCTTGGTGCGGGGCTCCCTCCTGGGTCTCTGGCGCCAGGCCTCCATCCCTCGCTCCCCTGACTTGCTGCATTTGCTGTGGGGCTCGCGTCAGAGAAGGGGAGCCGGGGGAGCAGGGGACGAAGGGCACCGAGCCACGGGTCAGAACGTTCTGGTGCTTTCCTAGGCCCTGGCACGGCGACGACCTGCCGAATGCCCCCCGTGAAGCCATGCAGCCGGGCCCCCCCGGGTGCAGACTCAGCTGCGGTCCCAGCGGGCACCTCCACCGACTCTCCCAGCAGAGGGCGATGGGAGACGGCCGCCCGGCTCCACCCACTGTGCAGACCCGCACACTGAGGTTCCGAGAGGGACATCGTGGAAGTGGCGCCCAGGACTGTGCCCCAGGTGGACACCGGCGTGGGGCGTGGAGGCGCCTTGTTGACGGGCGTGGCCTGTCTCCTTGGCGCCGGGTGCCCCAGCCTGTCCTGAGCGAGAGCTGAATGCGCCCCGTCACTGCCACTCCCGTTTACCAACCATCAGAGGCTCTGGGGGCCTCAACACGAATGACTGGGGGGCCTCTGCGTGGGGTGGAGTCTGTATCCTCCGCAGGCCAGCCAAGAGCTCCCTTCCCCAGGGAGACCAGCCTGTCCTCAGATATCTGAGGGTCCCTGGCTCCGCTAAGAGACTCTGAAGCTGCCCCGGTGGTCTGGGATTTCCCTGAGCAGATAGGACTGGGCTCCCCAGTTGTTGAATTGGAGACTTGGGGATGGGGGCCGGGCCCTGAGAGTGTCCTGGGGATGAGCCCAGGAGGGGCTGTGCTGAGCTGACCCAGGGTCCCCACCTCACTCCTCCCGAGACCCTCCCATTGGCCGCCTGCTTCCTCAGGACCCCAGACGAGAGGAGAGGCAGTGGTGGGGCGGGAGGCCTCTGAGGCCAGAGAGGACTGTGGTTTAGGGAGTGGCTTTCTGAGGAGGTGGAGACCTGGGGTGAGAGTGAGGCCATTCCAGAGAGGAAGGAGGGTTCCAGAGAGCCCTAGAGACACAAGGATTGTGTCTGGGGGGTCTGGGGGTGGAAGGGAGCCGAGGGCGGTCATGCGCTGCTGCCCCAGGCGCAGGGGCCCTGGATTAAGGCAGAGACACGCTGGGCCGTGAGGCTCCGATTGCTTCCTGAGCATCGCGCGTGCAGATAGGCTAGAGAAAGCCAGTGTGTACATCAGACACTCAGCAGCACCTGAACTCCAGCAACGCGTGAAACGCCGGGAGAGAAATGCTCACGTGGATTTGTGTGCGTCCCTGGCGTACCCCGCACCCTGCAGCAGTCACGAAGATTCAGAAAGACAAAGCAGTAATCGCGGTTTTACTCTTACCACGGAGTTTCAGCTGGAGGCACAGGAACGGGTCTGCCGGGTCTAGAGGACCCTAAAAAAGCAGATATGGGAAAGCACACGTGTGTTAAACGGCTCACCATTGTGTGAAGTCGTCTGAGTGTGTGTGTGTGTGTGTGTGTGTGTGTGTGGCGTGACTGCAGCCTTCGGGTTTGGAGCAGAACAGAAGTGAGAGCTGAGGCTGCGGGGCCTCCTCTGGGGCATGACGAACAGCCTTGAGTTCCCTTAGAAGAGTTTGGAGCTCGCCCTGAAGCTGGTGAGGGTTTGAGCGGGACACGGTTCTGAAGGGGCAGGTAGCAAGGTGCTGTGTGGACAGTGGCCTCGGGTCGGGAGCCCAGACCTGGGAGCGCGGGCTTCACTGGCTGCCTGGGCAGGTGGAGACCCGGTGAGCCCGGGGATGGGGGCAGCAGGCCCGAGCTGGGGTGGCGGGATGCTCTTCCGCTCACCCGGGAAGACAGCTCTTCCTCCTGGGCCTGGGGGCCAGGTTTTACCTCACACAGTTCCTGCCCAGCAGGCTAGTCTCTCCATCTGCTTGGAGAAATCACTGGAGGTATTTCTGTTTCTTTAGCCCCCGCTTCAAAGCTGGGTGTCACCCTTCACGCCAGACTGTGGAGACCTTTCAGGATTCAGGCCCAAATGACGCTGCTGTTGGAAGGCATTAAACCACACACAGGCACACAGACACACAGACACACAGACACACACACACACACATGGAGTCACATGCTGTAAAGCAAGGTGGTGCCACCACTTCTGAGATGATGAAGGCCGCTTCCTCCCTTTCCTGACTCGGTTGCTCTGAAATGACAACCCCCACCCCCACACGTGTCATAAGAGTTCACTTTGCCTGAATCAGGGAGGAACAAAAGCAGTCGATTGGGAGGAGGCATCTGGGGGTCTGAGAAATGAAAAGGGAGACAGAGGAAGAATTCCCACACGGAGCGCAGCTGTGGCGTCACCGCCCCAGAAGAGTCTTGCACTGCCAGGGCGGGTTATGGTCTTTCCAAATCCATCTGGATAAGTCTGGGCAGACGCTGACTTGGACAGCCGGTCCCCACGTGGGCATCAAATGCAGTCATCAATGATAGAGGAGTGGGCATCAGACAGTGTGCAGCAGAGGGACCCCCGCGGGGCGGGTGGAGGCGCGCCCTTTGCCTCTCCGCTTCTGTCTATAACCAGGGAAGTACCCGCAGCTCAACCAAGGGGCGTGCACGGGGGTGCTGGATGAGAAGGGAGGCTCGCAGGATGCCTCGGGAGGGTCCCAGCTGGGCGGGCACATGCCATCCCTGCCCCCTGGCCGCAGCCGAGGGTCTCGAAGCCCCAGAAGACCCAGCGGCAGTGGGGAGGCGGTGCAGGAAACCTGGGCCTCCTGTCCCCAGGGGCCCCCACGATCACGGGGAGCCAGCCACGTGCCTGGGGCCATGTCCCACCAGGCGCGGAGATTCCCGGGACTTCCCCATCCGCAGCTGGGGAGCCCGAAACCCCGACGGCACTGGCACGACGCCCGTCTCCCCGCTTCGCTCCAGTGACAGACCCTGCGGCTCAGAGGCCCCAAGCTGGGGGAGGAGCCTGCCGTCCTGGGGACCCAGGCGCCGACCACCCTGGGGCCATCAGCTTAGTGTCAGAGGTGGGACCTCCCTCAGAGGCGGCAGAGCGTGGGAGGCACCCGTTCTCAAGTACATTCCTGCGCCGTGGTCGAGAGAAACCCCAGACCTGTGCTGCATCTCTGCCATCTACTGGGAAACAGAAGCAAGTGCTCCGGGGTCCACGCTGTCGCGTCCTTGAATCAAGCAGAAAGGGGCCCCAGGACAGCAGTCATTCAAGGCGGCAGCGGGAAGAAGAATGGTGACGTTGTGCCACACGCAGAAGAACGAGAGGCCTCAGGAAAGGAGCCGGAGGTCGCGGGGCGTTCCGGCCTGGAGGCGACTCCAGAGGAGCTGCCGGAAGGTGGTCGGATGCGCTGTAAGGAAGCTCAGCAAGGCCGCTCAGCGAGCTCAGGGCAGCAACGAATGCCCTGAAATAACGCATCTCCAGGGAGACTGAGATTCCAAACAAAAGGAACCGGAAACGGTGGCACTGAAGACCTCAGTGAGCAAGATGAGAATGCCCGGAGAGCTCCGGCAGCTGGCGATCAGATCGCTGGCAGTGGCCGGATGCTATGGAAAGCAAGGGAGCTCCAGGGAAACATCTGCTTCGTTGACTACGCTAGAGCCGTTGACTCTGTGGATCACCACAAACTGGAAAATTCTTAAAGAGGTGGGAGCACCAGACTGCCTTGTTTCCTGAAAAACGTGTATTCAGGTCAAGAAGCAACAGTTAGAACGGGGCGTGGAACGAAGGACAGGTTCCAGGTTGGGAAAGGAGTAGTCAAGGTTGTATGCATATGGTCACCCTGCTTATTAACTTGTATGCAGAGTGCATGAGAGCGCTGGGCTGGATGAAGCTCAGGCTGGAATCAGAATTGCCCGGAGAAACATCAACAACCCGAGATACGCAGATGACACCACCCTAATAGCAGAAAGCGAAGAGGAACTAAAGAGCCTCCTGATGAAGGTGAAAGAGGAGAGTGAAAAAGCTGGCTTAAAAGTCAGCATTCCAGAAACGAAGATCATGGCATCTGCTCCCATCACTTCATGGCGAATAGACGGTGAGACAATGAAAACAGTGACCGCCTTTATTTTCTCGGGCTCTAAAATCACTGTGGACAGTGACTGCGGCCATACTCCTTGGAGGTAAAGCCAGGACAAAGCTCACAGCGTATTAAAAGGTGCACCTGGTTAAGCTGTGGTTTTTCCAGTAGTGACATGCAGAGGCGGGAGCTGGGCCATAAAGAAGACTGAGCGCCACAGAACTGACCCGGTGAACTGTGGTGCTGGAGACGGCTCTCGAGAGTCCCTTGGACGGCAAGGAGATCCAACCAGTCAGTCCTAAAGGAAATCAGTCCTGAATATTCATTGGAAGGACTGATGCTGAAGCTGAAACTCCAATCCTGTGGCCTCCTGGTGTAAAGAGCTGACTCGCTGGAAAAACCCTGTAGCTGGGAAAGATCGAGGGCAACAAGAGAAGGGGACGGCAGGTGATGAGGTGGTTGGATGGCATCACCGACTCAGGGGACACGAGTCTGAGCAAGCTCCAGGAGACAGTGAAGGACAGGGAAGCCTGGCGTGCTGCAGGCCACGTGGCTGCAGAGAGTCAGACACGACTGAGCAACTGAGCAAGCAGCTGGGAACGTAGAGGAGCGCTGACGAGAGGAGGGGCGGTGGGCCAGGAGGCGCCTCTTGCGTCTGTCTCCCTCCAGCAGACAGGCGGGCTGCAGACCCCCCGGGGATGGGGGGACAGACACTTTGGTGAACCCCTGAGATAGAAACTAAGGTGAGGAGGTGCTTCCCTTCCTTCCTCTCTGTGGGGGGGATTGCTGGGCACAAAGGACAGACAGGGGAAGAGGACAGACAGACGGCTGGTCACACCATCAGTAGATGGGTCCCTCCTCTCCAGGCCCCCAGGCGCCCCATCTCACACACCTTCCCTCCCCCCGAAGGCTGCCACGTCCGAAGCCCCCCAGGACGTGACCTACGCCCAGCTGAACCACTCGACCCTCAGAAGGGGGACGACCACACCCTCTGGCCCCCCCAGTGGGGAGCCCCCAACAGACCTCAGTGAGCACTCGGCTCTCGCCATTCCCTAGCCCAGGAAAGACCCAGACCCCAGGCTCCAGGGACCAGATCTCAGACCCCAGGAGGCATGGGAGCTGCCAGCAGTGGCCACCACCTAGCCACCAGCAGCCAATCCTAACAGACCACCAGGAGCCCTGGGACCCTTTGGCAATCACCTAATTCTACCCTCAAGGATACCTAATATCCTCATATTTGGGAAATAATGCAACAGGCATCTCAAAATCAATGTGTTATTTGAAAACCCAAACCAAAAATCCAAACAAAAAACAAACAACAAAAGAGATGATAGAGAATGTTTTTGATGAATGATAAAGTACATAATACACATCGAACCTATGA
>SJYC01049746.1:24-30924 GCA_006408675.1 Madoqua kirkii | reverse complement strand
CATGCTGCAGCGGAGGGACAGGCCCCACAGTCACCTCCTCGGTGGCTCCTTGTGCTCCTGGCCCAATGAGGGGTCACACCCAGCTCAGAACTGAGGAAACCTAAGATCAGGGACACAGTTCTCTCCTTTTACACTGGGAGAAACTGAGGCCCACACGTGGATGTGGTGAGGGTGAAGGAGTACATATCAGAGTCTCCAGAGGTGCCTGAACTGGGGGCATATTCAGCCCCGCTCCACCCCGGACCCACCACCACCTCCCCAAGAGCCTCACTCTTTCTCTGCAGTTCCTGACTCCACTGAGGGGCGGGCTGATCCTCTGAACCTCCTGCGGAATCAGGAAGGGGATGAAGGTGGGGCTGCTTCTCCCCTCCTCAACCCTGCTGCTCCCCCACCAGGCTGGGCCCCAGCATCTCCCACTCCATGACCCTTGACCCTTCATCCATCAGCCTCAGAACCCCTGGAGGCTGCAATTGCTCTGCTTCTCTGCCCAACTTCCAGACTGCCCCCAGGACACCAGGTGTGCTGGTACTGGAAGCAGAGTCCGATCGGATCAGCCAAGGACCCAGGGACAGGCCTGAGGCCAGTTGTCCACTCACTTTACAGAGACCCCCTTGTTTCAGGAGCTGTTACGTTTAGCCCCTGTCGGGGGGCTGGCGTCCCCAGAGGATTCTGGGTGACCCCAGTGGCTGGGGAGGGGCTGCAGCTACCTGGAACCCACTCTGCTCAGTGCGCCTCTGAAACGGCCCCGCAGCTGCTCCTGGCTCTCTGCCTTCTCCCCCCACCCCTGAGAAGGCGGTGACAGGATGCGGGAAAGGGCGTGGAGTTTCCCTCTGTCCCTCTGGAGCCCGGGTCCCCATCTGCATGACCCGCCCTGACTCTCCATGGAGCCCCCCAGCTCCCACCCTAGAAAGGGGGGCTCCTTCAGAGCTGAGCACTAGGCCTCACCTGAGACCACGAGCGCCAGGGGCTCGCTGGGTGGGGACAGCAGGTAGGGGGCTGTGCTGAGTGAGCCGTAGCACCTGTAGGTGCCCCCGTGGGCTGGGGTCACGGGGCTCAAGGAGAACTCAGCCTGGTACCGCCCGTCTCGGTCCTGGGAGCGCAGACGCAGGGGACGGTGGGCTGCCCCCTCCTTGGACAGAAGGAAAGTGTCTGTCCTGTCTCCTGACTGACACAGCAGGGTCACGGCCTCCCCCGGGGCCACCGAGGGGCCCGGCTGCACCGAGAGGGAGGGGCTGTCCCTGAGCCATCCTGCAGGGAGGAAGGGGGTGTGGGCGCGGGCGTGTTCTGAGAGAGACTCTGCGGGCCTCTCTGGCCCCTCAGCACTGTCTCTGTTTCTCTGAGTCTCTCCCCTCCCTGACCCCATCTCTGCCCCTCACTGGGACCCCTCCCCAGGACCCCTACCCCTAGTCCCAGCATTACCCCTGGGGCCCCCCAGTGGGGCCTGTGCAGAGTCTGGTCCCCGAGTGACCCGCTGGCTCTTCACCTGCCACCAGCAGCTCCAGGGGGTCGCTGGGCACTGACCACTCAGGGGAGAGGCTGTGTCCACCGTAGCATCTGTACCGGCCCCCATGGATGGTGCCCACGGGGCCCAGGGGTAAGTCAGCCTGAGAGAGCCCCCCCTGGGGCCTCCGGGCAGGGCGCTGGGGGAGGTCCTGTCCCCTCTTCTTGGACAGAGTGAATCTGGCGTAGCCGCTGACAGAGCAACACTGGAGGGTCAGGTTCTGTCCAGAGGTGACAACAGGGCCCTGTGGGGTCAGGAGGGAGGGCTTCCCAGACAGCTCTGGGGAGAGACACGTGCTGGGTTGTAGGGACCCCTTCCCCTGTGAATCCCCCTCTTCCAGCCCAGCCCCAGGCCCTGCCATCTCTCAGTCTGCGTGTCTGTCCTGTGAGCCCCGAGCTCCTCTCCCCACCCTCTCACAGGGGCTCCCCTGGGAGCAGAGATCTCAGTACATTGTCTTGTCTGCACAAATGCATGGGGTCAGGACGGGACTTCCTTACCCGGGACCAGGAGCTCCAGGGGGGTCACTGGGGGCCGACCACACCCAGAGGTGTCCCTGTTAAAGCTGTAGCATCTGAACGTCCACCGTGTCTGGGGTCACGGGGCCCACGGGGAACAGGGCCTGCGTCTGCCCATCAGGGCTTCGCTGTCCATCCAGGGTCCAAGAGGCCTTGTCTTCTTCCTGGTCAGAAGGAATCTGTTAAATTCCTGCCGGGAGGCGCACTGGAGGATCACGCTCCCTCCCGAGGTCACCACAAGGCTCGGTTGGGCTGAGAGGCTGGGTTTGCCGTAGGATCCCAGGAGAGAGGGAGGCAGCTGGCTCCCTGGGGCTCCCCCTCACCCACCCAGGCTGGGCTGGGAGAGGGACAGCCCCTGAGAGCAGACCCCCCTCCCGAGGGCAGAGCCTGAGGCCCCTGAGTGTTCCTCACTTGCCGGGGTCCAGCCCTGGTGGATCCAGGGTAACTCAAAGGGGAGATGGAATTGGTGTCCTAGGAAAAAACTTATTTAATTACAGATATATAGAGAGATTAAAAACAGATAGTGTAGTAGGAAAATTAGTGGAGAAAAAGATGCTGAATAGCTTGGCTTATGTGGGATATCAATCACCACCTACGTAGGCCACAGGCGTCTTTCCGTTCTCCCAAAGGAGAGGAGGCACTGAGGCCTCCCCAGTCTGATCTTAGAAGCCCAGGCAAAATTAGGAGGCTTGGTGAGTACCCAGGTTCCAGATGGGAATTCAGCCAAAAGGGGAAAGAAAGAATGACACGGCGGAATCAGTCTTTCCAGAAACTGATCTGATTTCTTTATTTTTCAGGTTTGCTTATGTACTTTTTGTTATAATAGGGATGAATACAGAGTCACGTGGGGGTCAGCAGACCTGACTCTTGTCAAAATCAGGTGCTTCATATAAAATTATACAAAGGTCTTATGGGTTTTACATCATCTTCTGGCCATGAGGCCTGCTGACATTTTATGGCCCTTTCTGATAATGGTCAGTCAACCAGAAAATTTATTTTTTCCAAGGGTGATTTTTTTCTTAAACCAGGTGGCACCCTCCAAATGAAGTTGCATTCCTATAGGGTGAGGGTGTAGCGGGTTACATTCAAGAAAGGAATTTACTTAGCCTAAGGTTTAACATGATTAATCTTAAAGGTTAATACTTATTTCTCCTATATGCTAGTTATATTCATTATAAGGGCAGGGAATATGGAGATTTAGCAGCAAATATTGGCTCAACAAATGAAAAACCCTTCACCAGTATAATTTCTAATTAACCCACTATACTATACTAATAATTTTGTAACTTCTCAAAAGAATCTGGATATAGAAAGTTTAAAGCATCTTGTGCCTCTCACGGTTGGGAGGCTGTAAACAATCACATGTGGCTGGACAAACCTGATCAGGCAGGCTAGAGAATCTTCAGAGGAGTTTGTAAGTTGAGACATTCTTGTCACACCCAGAAATTTTTATTAACTGGAGCTGCAAGTTAACTCCTTCTCCGAGAGAGGTGGTCATGGGGGAGAGCCCCCCCGTAAAGTCAGAGGTGTAGGTGAGAGCATAAAACAGTAAAGGAGGCAGACTCTGGTTTTGGGGGTAGATGCTCGAGAACAGGGGGTCTCCTGAGGCTCAATCCTGCCTTTGCGTATGCCGAAGCCTCCTTCCTCATGACCTTTGCCATGGGCGGAGTTCCTCACGCTGGCTCCCGGCACCCACCTGTCACCACCAGCTCCAGGCGGTCACTGCGCTCTGACCAGCCAGTGGGGGCGCCGTAGTAGCACTGATAGCTCCCTGCGTGGTCCTGTCCCATGTGTTGGATGGAGAACCTGGCCTTGTCCCTGGGCTCCGGGGGTTTCTGTCTGTCCCAGGGGTCTGAGGTTCCCTCTTTATCCAGATGGAACTCCTGGGCCTCCAGGGTCCCCCGGCACCAGATGGACACGGGGCTCCCCCAGGGCACCACAGAGCCCGGCTCAGCCCAGATGGTGGGCTTGGGGAGGGTCCCTGGAAGGAAATCAGAGGGGGACTCACCTGGCATACCCCCCCAGGCTCCAGCTCTCATCTTAGTGGAGAGTCACCACACAACACAATTCTCACATTTTGGAGAATCTGGAGAAGGCAATGGCACCCCACTCCGGTACTCTTGCCTGGAAAATCCCAGGGACGGGGGAGCCTGGAGGGCTGCCGTCTATGGGGTTGCACAGAGTCGGACATGAGTGAAGCGACCTAGCAGCCGCAGCAGCAGTGGAGAATCTCCACACGATGCAATTCACTCTCTCGGTTCTTTTTCTTGTTGGAAACTTGAGACCTTGTACAGCCCTCGTCCCATCCAGTTTGGGACGCCCCCATTGCCCCCACAGTGGACAGCCCCACCCCTCACCCATCCCAGGGGCAGCTGAATCCCCGCTACTGTGGTTAGTCTCCCCACTGACATAAGGACCCCAAGGCTTGGTCACAGCTTGCTGAGGATGGCATGGAAGTGACAGAGAAGCTGGGGGCGGCTTCGTCCCTGCCCACAGCCACTCCAGAGAGAGGGGCGGGGACACAGGGGGGATGCCCAGCTTGTTCCTGGGACGAGGAAAGCAGGGCTCTGAGTGGGTGGGAGTGACCTGCACTGGGTCCGAAGGGAAGGGCCGCTGCCTGTGCTGGGAGAGGTTGTGTGTGTGGGGTAGGTGTATGTGCAGGTGTGTGTGGGGTGTATATATGTGTGTGTGTATATGTGTGTGTGCACGCACATGTGTGTATGCATGTATGTGTGTGTGCATGAGCGTGTGTGGGGTGTATATGTGTGTGTGTGTGTATGCATGTATATGTGTCTGTGTGTGGGCAGGTATGTGTGTGTATGTGCATGAGCGTGTGGGGGGTGTATATGTGTGCGTGTGTGTGGGTGTTCATGTATATGTATGTGTGTATTTGGGCGAGTGTGTATACAGGTGTGTGTGCACATGTGTATATGTGGATGTGTGTCTGTATGTGTGTGCGCACATGTGTATATGTGTATGTATATGTCCATGGGTGCATGTGTGTGCATGTGTGTGTGCATGTGTATATGTGGGTGTGTGTCTGTATATGTGTGTGCACATGTGTATGTGTGTGTGTGAATGGGTGCATGTGTGTGCAGGGGTCTGTATGTGTATGTGGGTGAATGTGTGTGCATGTGTGTCTGCGTGTATGTGCATGAGTGTGTGTATGTGTTTGTGGAGGAGTTGGAGCACAGATCTGGTCCCACATTCCCTGGCGGGTGAGGGTCACTGTCTCCAGGGTGAGTCTGCAGAGCCCATCCCTGGGTTTTCTCAGTATTGTCTTCCTCCATCCCAGTGTATTTCCGTGTCCTTGTCACTGAGGCTTCTGGAAACCCCACGTGACTCAGCTAGACAACGGCACGCTGGGGGGTTTGGGGGGTCGGGAGGGCTTGCAGCCCTGAAGCAGGAAGTTGGCCTCAGTTAGCGAAGTCCCCACAGAGGCAGGGGCCGGCAGAGCGTGCTCCTCACTCACTCATAGACACACACCCACATATACACATGCACACACACATGCACACACATGCACCCATGGACATATACATACACATATACACATGTGCGCACACACATACAGACACACATCCACATATACACATGTGCACACACACCTGTATACACACTCGCCCAAATACACACATACATATACATGCACACACTTTCCTACATACACACACAGACACACACACACACACCCTTCACTTACCCGTTCCGCAGACCGCTCCCCTCACCTCACACTTTCAGGACAGGCAGCTGCCTTTGAGACTCAGCAACACAGACTGGGAGAGCTCTCCTTCATCCCTCTCCCCTCACCCCTCACCTCTCACCCCTCCCTCTTTCTTTCCACCACATCTAGTTCCTGTCCATCCGTCCATCCGGTTACTGAGGCCTCCGTGTGCCTCTGGCTCCACAAATACGGGAAACACCCCGGCGCCTGCCCCCTTGGGGCTGACAGTCCAAAGGGACGACAGACGTTCACAGACAGTTGTGCAAACCCACGGGTATGGACAGTGATGCGCGCCCTCGGGGTGCGCATGGGAATCTCGGGGAGGGGGCAGTGGGAGGGGGCTCCTGAGCTGAGAACAGACATGGAGGACGGTCCCCGGGCTGAGGGACAGGGCGCAGGCGTCACGGGGGTTGCGGGCAGGGCCGGGCTGGGCAGCGAGATTCAGAAAGTGAAAGAAAACCCAGGCAGCGGCCAGCCTCACGGGGGCGCTGCGCAGGGGAGGCTGGAGGACACGGCCGGTCCCCAGCAAGAGCTGTTCTCCGCCCGGGGCTGCGGCGGGCGGTCTGGGCTCGTGCGGGTGCGAGCTGGCGGGCTCAGCTGGACCTGCGGGTCGGGTCATCCCTGCGGGGCCGTCAAGGGCAGAGGGGGACAGGGCAGACCCGGGCCAGGGTCCCGCACTGTTTGCAGCTCGGGGTATAACCCAGGGCCCCCAGGCCCCCGGGTCCGCTCCGCTCTCATCGAGGTCCGTCTTGGGGAGACGGGGGTTTGGGAGACTCACCCTGCTGGGTGCGGGCCGTCTGGGCCAGACAGAGCGCTGGAAGAGAAGCTCTAGTGAGAAGATGCCCGCCTGGCGGTTCCCTCCCGGGCTGCAGTCCTGGGGTCCTCGAGGAGCCGTGGGGCGGGCGGGTGTCTTCCCGTGATTTCTCAACACCCGGCCTCACCCCGCAACCTTCCCTCTGAGTGCAAGCCCTCTCCTCGCTCTGAAGTCATCTCAGACAACCCGACCCTCTCCTCCAGGCCAGCCCGGCTCAGTCTGCACTCACCCCACACCCGGCCCGCGTCCAGGACCGAACCTTCCCCGTCACTTGGGTCTGGGCCAAAGCTGAGGGCACAGCCCCAGGGATGGAGGGGGAACCACGCTGCCCCCCAGGACCCCGGCGTCTCCAGGGCTGGAGTCACGGCTGAGCGGAGCCCCTCTGCCCCTGGAATCCAGCCCGGCACCCCCAGACTCACCCAGGCCCAGGAGGGTGGAGGGCCCGGGCGCCATGGCCCAGCCCTGTCCTGGCGCCCTGGAGTCGGTGCTGAGGGACCGTGCGGGCAAAGGGGATGTGCCCCGGGCCTTGATGGGGCGGTCTCCAACCAGCAGCCTCACGCAAAGGGGAAGAGCGCCCTCCCCGCCATCACACACTTCCCGCTAAGGAGCCGCAGGGCCGGCTCCCAGCTGTTCCTCCCTCTGGGCTCCCACGAGGCTCAACTGCTCTCCTGGTGCACCCCGAGGGGGAAGCCCCATTCTCCCCTCGTGAGCAGAACACGCTTTGTACAGCACACTGACTTGACTGTCAGTCCCGACTCTGTTCTTGGGCAAGGAGTTATATCACTTTATGCCAACGGTTCCTTGTATGGAAAATGGAAAACAGAAAACCCCGAAATCCTCCTCTGAGTGTTTAATATTGCTGTATATGTTACATTCCCAGGAGGTGTCAAGTGCATTAAAAATATCACATGGGTTCTCTGCCCCTTTCCTCGGGCGGTGCTGGAATCGGGGGAGGTGGGGCTGGCCTGTGAGCACACACAAAATCCCAGAGCTGAGTGATGGGGAGACAGACCTTGGGACCTGGCGCTGGGCTTGGGACCCAGTGGGGCCCCCAGCTGGGAGCTGAAATGAGAGCAGGGCTGGGGTGGGGGAGGGCGTGTGTGCACACGGATATGCAGGACAGAAGCCTCGTCGTGGAATCCCTTGTCCTCTGTCCCCGAGGCCAAGGAACAGCCTCTTCTTCCTGGAGGAGCTCTGCCAGACAGTGATGGTGGTCTACACAGCAGCTGGTGCTCAGTCTTCCTAGTAACAGAAACCTAGTTCTATCCGAGGGGCTGTGTTCCAAGCCTGGACTGGGGAAGGGAGTGGAGAGGATGCGGTTTGGGCTGAGAAAGCCTGGCAGTCCGCTGGCGATGGATACAGTTTCTCACTGCCCACCGAAACGTCTTTATTTCAGTTCCGGTTTTGAAGGATGGATGTCTCCTGTGTCCTTGAGTTCTAGGTTGGCAGTTGGCTTTTTCAGCACTTTAAATATGGCATTAATCACTAATGTTCAGATAAACTGTACCTCCTCTTGTTGCTGCTTTGAAAATTATATGTCTTTCCCTGCTCTTAAGGTTTTGTCTTTTTCAGCAGTTTTTCGCTGATGTGTTTCTGTGTGTGTGTGTGTGTGTGTGTGTTGACTTTTATTGCACATGTTGAATGCACAGTTTGGTGAATTTTCACAAATTGAGCACTCACGTTTTCCAGTAACTTCTCTCCAATGGTAATGACTTTGCTGACTTCAACAGCATGGGTTAAAATTGCATGTTATGGTTCTTTATCCCAGGGTGAATATTCTCTGCAGCCTCTTTGTGTGTGTGTGTGTGGGGGGGTGGCTTCCTCTGCTCAACCGAATATTTTAAGATTTGTCTAACACTCTGGGTGCTGTGGAGTATTTTACTGTGGGAATCACCTCCATGTGCACATCCCCTCTAGTGTAAAGAGGCATTTGCTTAGCTTCAGTTTATGTTAGGATGGAAAGTGTTGCTTTGACTGTCTTAATTCATGTCCAGTGATGAGCGTATATTGCGTTTTGGTTGGAATAAGCCTCGGGGTGTAATTGCCGTGTGTTGTGCTGTGCATTTATTCAGTTCTAGTAGGTACGTCTGAATATGTTTCCAGGTGACGGCATCAGCTCACACTCTGAGCGTTCTGGTTAGCCCACACCCTCGCCCGCCCCTCCGCTCCCCCACATTCTTACTTTTGCCTCGCTGGGAAGGTGGTTCCTTTGTAGTTTTACTTTGCATGTCTCTGACTAATGAACTTGTGACCATCTTGTTTTCCATCTGTCCTTGGCCATTTGGATATTAATTTTATTTTTGTGAAATGTCTATTTGAATCATTTTCTCATTTAAAAATTGGGCTAACTTTATTGCTATTATTATTTACTAAATAACGGGATGCTTTCTCTTTTTCTTATTAGGCCTGTGACTTTTTTTGTCAGATGTGTTTATTGTGAATATTCCTATTCTAGTGGAGGTTCGCTGTTTTTTTGGCCACATGGAGTGTGGGGATCTTAGTTCCCCAACCAGAGAGCCAAAAATCTCCCCCTGGAAGTGGAGGCACAGAGCTGCACCCACTGGACTGCCAGGAAGCCTCCTCATTTCTCTCATCTTATGAAACATATCTGATGTGCAATGCTTTGTTAGTTTCAGGCCCACCTCATAAGGATTCTATGTCCGCACATGTTCTGAGATGATGGGCACCGTGAGTCTGGTGACCATCCGTTCCCACACAGATTCGTTACATTGCGGGCCACGCTCCTTACGCTGTGGTCACATGCTTGTGACTGATTTATAACTCGATGTGTGTCCCCTTCAGTATTTTGCCCCTCCAGTCCCCCTTCCTTCCTGCAGCCCCCCGTTCACTCTCCGTTTCTGTGAGTCTCTCTCAGACTGTTTCCTTTGTTTTGTATTTTAGATTCCATACATGAGATCATACAGTGACTTGTTTTTCTCTGTCTGACTTATTTCCCTTAGCGTAATGCCCTCTAGGTCCTCAAATGTTACAAATGCCAAGATTTACACACACACACACACACACACACACGTATAAAAGATTATCACTCGGTCATAGACAAAGTGAAAGAGCCTGTCTGTGCTCCTCCTGATGGAATAACATGAAGTTGACAGGAGAGTCTGTGCTTATTCGCTCAGGCATGTGCGCCTCTTTGCAACCCCATGGAGTATACAGTCCATGGAACTCTCCAGGCCAGAATACTGAAGTGGGTAGCTGTTCCCTTCTCCCAGGGATCGTCCCAATCCTGGGATCAAACCAGGTCTCCCACATTCCAGGCTGATTCTTTACCAGCTGAGCCACCAGAGAAACACCAGTCATAGGGAACAGGGACTATATAGGTATAAAGGGTCATTACTCACAGAAAATGAGTGCAAGCGCCTCAGACACGCACCCCATCTCCTGTGTCCATTCGTCTGCTGAATGCTGAGTTTGCCGGGGTCCAGCCCCGGTGGATCCAGGGTACTTCAAAGAGGAGACAGAGTAGGTGTCCTAGGAAAAAACTTATTTAACTACAGATATATAGAGAGATTAGAAACGGATAGTGTAGTAGGAAAATTAGTGGAGAAAAAGAGTGAATAACTTGGTTTATGTGGAATACCCATCACCACGTATGTAGGCCACAGGCATCTTTCTGTTCTCCCGAAGGAGAGGAGGCTCTGAGGCCCCCCTGGTCCGATCTTAGAAGCCCAGGCAGAGTTAGTAGGCTTGGTGAGTACCCACATACCAGATGGGAATTCAGCCAGAAAAGTGGGGAGCAAGAGAGAAATGACACGGGGGAGTCAGTCTTCCCAGAAACTGATCTGATTTCTTTATTTTTCAGGTTTGCTTATATACCTTTTGTTATACATAAGGATGAATACAGAGTCACATGGGGGTCAGCAGACTTGACCCTTGTCACAGTCAAGTGCTTCATATAAAATTATACAAAGGTCTTAGGGGTTTTACATCATCTTCTGGCAATGAGGCCTGCTGACATTTTATGGCCCTTTCTGATAACAGTCAGTTAACCAGAAAACTTATTTTTTCCAGGGGTGATTTTTTTCTTAAACCAGGTGCCACCCTCCAAATAAAGTTGCATTCCTATAGGGTGAGGGTGTAGTGAGTTACAACTAAGAAGGGAATTTACTTAGCCTAAGGTTTAACATGATTAATCTTAAAGGTTAATACTTATTTCTCCTATATGCTAGTTATATTCATTAAAAGGGCAAGGAATATGGAAATTTAGCAGCAAATATTGGCTCAACAAATGTAAACCCTTCACCAATGTTCCCCTTAAGATCTATTTAGTCTTAAGATAGTGATAAAGTTACATTTTTTCATAGCAAGGACACAGTGATTTATAACAAAGTATAGTGATCTATAACAAAAAAGAAAATTTATTAACTCAAAAAGTCTAGTAGTGCTAACATCAAAACCTACTAAATTTCCTTTTCTATATTCCAAATACATTGATTAATATATTCCCAGGTGCCTAAGGATATGGAGGCCTGGCAGCAATAATTGACTCAACAGTGAGTCAACAATGACTCAACTATGCTAATCAAGACTTTCAAAATACTCCAAACTCTCTGTGCTGTTTATGGTTGAGAGGTTGTCACACAAGCTAGTCTGTCAGCAGAGAGGTTTGACCTGAGACACCCTTGTCACACTCAGGGCAGGGAATCAGCAGTAATTATTGACATGACAAATGAAAAAACCCTTCACCAATATAATTTCTAATCAACCCTCTAAAACTATACTAATAATTTCTAACTTCCCAAAAGAGTCTGTATTTAGAAAGTTTTAAAGCATCTCATGCCTCTCACAGTTGGGAGGCTGTAAACAATCACATGTGGCCGGACAAACCTGATCAGGGAGGCTAGAGGACCTTCAGAGGAGTTTATAAGTTGAAACACTCTTGTCACGCCCAGGAATTTTTATTGGCTTGGAGCTGCAAGTTAACCCCTTCTCCGAGAAATGGTGATGGAGGAGAGCCCCCGCATAAAGTCAGAGGTGTAGGTGAGAGCATAAAACAGACTCTGGTTTGGGGGGTAGATGCTTGGGAACAGGGGGTTTCCTGGGGCTCGATCGTGCCTTTGCATATGCCAAGCCCCCTTCCTCATGACCTTTGCCAAAGGCGGAGCTCCTCACGCTGGCCCCCGGCATCAGTTAGCTGTTTTCACATCTGACTATTGTGAATAATGATGCATTGAGCTTCACCACGCATATGTCCTCCTGAATTAGTGTTTTTGTTTTCTTCGGGTAAATACCAGAACAGGCCTTGACTGGGTCATGTGGCAGCTCTATTTTAATATTTCGTGGTGCCCCTGTGCTGCTCTCTGCAGTGGCTGCCCCGGTTCACACCCCCCCTCCCCCGGCCCTGCACGGTTTCGTGCCCCACAGTGACCTGTGGCTGTGGCATGTTTTTGCATTTTTGTCCCACTACCATACTGGTCCAGTCACTGCAGCCTGGTGGTATAGTTTGAAATCAGAGTGTATAGTCCCCCAGCGTTATTCTTCTTTCTCAGTAATTGGTTTGTTTTTTTGCCATTAGGGGTCTTTTGCGTTTCCATAGAAATGTTAGAATTGTTCATCTCATTTGTGAAAAATCTCATTGGTATTTCAATAAGGATTGCATTGAATCTCCAGATTGCCTTGGTAATATAGGCATTTCGAGGATATTAATTTTCCAATCCATGAGCATAGAATATTCAGGAACGTCTCCAGGAATGCCAGCCCTCCACACGTCCCTCTGCTAAGCGCCCACCTGTCCGCCTGTCTTCCTGGGGTCAGGGTCAGGCCAGGTTTTAGGGGAAATGCACCATTCTAACTGTGATCGTTAATTTATGTGTCAACCTGCCTGGGCTGAGGAGCCTCGAGAGCTGGTAAAACAGTATTTCTGGGCATGTCTGTGAAGGAGACTCTGGAAGAGATGAGCTGGGTTTAGTGGCTGAGAGAAGGGGCCCACCCTCACGATGTGGGCATCTCCAGCCCTCAGACTCAGAGCCCCTGGTTCCCGCCTCCTCAGCCCCAGGCCAGGCCTGACACCACCGCCCTCCCGGTCTCGGGCTTCACACCCACACTGACGCTGTCACACATGCACGCTGACGCTGTCAGCCACCCTCCTGGGTCTGCGGCAGGCCCTGGGGGGACTCTCCATCGCCTGAATCCCGAGAGTCTGTTCCCGTGAGGGCCTCCCCTCAGAAAGCCCCATTCAGCCGTGTGATGACCTGTCCGACCCGGAGAGGCCTGAAAAATGCGGTGACAGTGGGAAAATAACAGACACAGACAGAGAGGGACACAAAGAGAGGCAGAGGGAGGATGGGACAGAAGCTGCGTGGGGGAGTGGAGCCGGAGGAAACGAAGACGAAGATGGCCGCGTCAGGGCGCAGGTCTCGGCAGGAGCTAACTGCGAGTGTAAGTAAGAAATGAAAGATCGGTGCTAATGATGAGCTGGGGGCTGGGCACCCTCCTCTGAGCCAGGACAGAAACCTCCCGGCTGGCGAGATGCAGCCCGTCCTGAGGTCGGGGCAGGGTGGCAGGTGTCCACGTGGGTCTGCGGCCCCGTCACTCAGCGCCGGCCGACCTCGGGCAAGCCATTTGATGTTTCAGACTCTGGCTCTTGCAGAAAAGGGGAGAAGAGGGCAGGACATTCTGTGGAGGGTTCCTACCAGGGTTAAACGTGCCAGTGTTTGTGCAGAACTAACACAGCCATCGCAGGAGCTGGCTGACTCTAGGATGAATTATTAAAATATGCTTCAGATGGATAAGGACCTTTAAAAATACCAGATCTGCCACAGGCATGCTGGTTTACTGTGTGTGCTCATTCATGTCCGACTCTGCGACCCCGTGGACAGTATCCCCCAAGCTCCTCTTTCCGTGGTTTTTTCCAGGCAAGAATACCGGAGTGGGTTGCCATGCCCTCCTCCCTGGTCTTTCTCCAGGGATCCAACGGGAGTCTCTTGAGCCTCCTGCATTGGCAGGCTGGATTGTCTATGTATCTATTAAAAGTAATAAAAGACACAAAAACTGCGAACTGAACTCTGCTGTGCCCTAGCGGGCCTCGGGGTGACGTTCCCATTTGCAGGTTGGGAACCGCAGGTCTGACTGCGCGATGAGCAGGACAGTGGCCACGCGTGGGATCGGAGGTCTCCTGGCGAGGGGCTCCCGGTGACCCCGCATCCTTGGCGGCACCACTGGTCCCGCTCCGGGGCCGTGGTCGTGCGGACCCCAAGTGTTGAGACAGCATGGAGCGGCCTCTTTAGAAGCCCTGTTACTTCAGCAGTGACGCGAAGTGATCAAGTGGGCAATTGTGGCCGGACCTGAATCTGTGGGAAGTGACATTAGGAAAGAACACGGAGACCCGGGAGAGGAAGGAGGGGATCTGTTCCTGTAACATGTACGTGAGGTCCGTCCACGTGTCTCTGATGGTGGTGTGGGTGGGAGTAGGGGTCAGGGAGAAAGGTATGAAGTTCCCAGGTGTGGGATTCAGAGCGCACTGGGCGGGCTGACATCGTGCACGGGGAACAGAAGATGAAGCTCTGACTCAGGCAGAGACGGGGGTCTGCTTTCTGCACACCCAAGGCCGGGTCACCCCTTACCCGTTCTCACAGTCGGAATGTGTGTTTCAGCTGTGTAATTATTACAGCCAATAGAACCCAGAGTCTAAGGATAGGAATTAGTTCCTCCTCCAGTAAACAGGTGAAGCTGATTCCAGCTCAGAACGGTGGTGATTTAAAATGCTGTGTATTTTTAAAATGTGAAAGATAGCGAGTGATCCATCAGGAGACACCAGGCTGTTGAAAAGATATTTTGCAACTCACAGTTCCCAGGAGGAGGGGGCATGGATGCCACCCACCAGAGTCACATGAGGACGCTCCAGGGACAGAAAGGAGATGGAATGGAAGGGGAGTGTGGGCAAGAGCCTTTATTGTTGTTGCCACAAGAAAGAATGGACAAAAAAAGGTATGCAGCTTGGGATTGGCTGGTTTAATGATTTCAGCAGGTTATGGGGTGGAGGAGGTGTCCCTCCTGGCCTCTGAGTGTCAAGGGCAGGTGGATATTGGCCCAGACTGTGGAGGGCCGTAAAAGAGTTGATAGGGGTGTGAACTCTGGATCGACTGTTTTGTGTTGGATAATTGCTTGGCTCGGTGCTAAAGAATCTCTCTGCCAATGCAGGAGACTCGGGTTCAATTCTTGGACTGGCAAGGTCAGTCCTGGAGAAGACAACGTCAAGTCACTCCAGTATTCCCTCTGGGTGCCCAGAGGAGCCCTGGAGCGGAGGCGGTGCCGCGGATGGACACCCACTCAGGCAGACAGGCGCCGGCTGCTGCGCTGCCTTAGCTGCTGCGTTACCTGAGGTGCACAGGGGGTCTTTGCAGGTGTGGCTGAGTTAAGGCGCTTGTGAACGGGAGATGGGCTTGGATATTCTAGGTGGACCCAGTGTAATCCCCAGAGTCCTTACAAGAGAGAAGCAGGCGGGTCAGAGAGTGAGGAGATGAGCCGTGGCCACAGAAGCAGGGGTCCCAGTCAGAGGGAGGATCCGAAGGTGGAGGAAGGGGCCGCGAGCCCAGGAGTGAGGATGGCCCCCAGACGCTGCAAAAGGGAAAGGAGCCGAGCCTCCCGCGGAGCCTCCAGAAGGCACACAGCCTGTCTCTTATACACATCTAGATGTGTATAAGAGACAGGTAGGGGGGTAGGGGGCGGGGGAGGGAGGCAGGAGGCCAGAGCAAGTGACTCAGACATATTATTGGATCATCCAGGAAAAGGTGTTTTCAGTTTGAACCCTAAAATCCAACGTCCAGTAATTTGCAGGCAAAATGAGTTTATTTAGGAACAGCTGAGGAATTGCAGTTCAGGACATTCAAACTGGCAAACCAGCGTCAAGTCCAGAGAGCGATGGAGAGGAATGTTGCTTTATACAGAAAAAATGAGGATCCTTTAAGTGCGTATCTGTTAGAGAAAAGCAAGCTATGCAGGTGGGATGATTTCTCATTAGCTGGACTGTGGCTGTTGCTGATTGGCTAAAATTTCAGTGTTTATGATTGGCTCATCTGTGGCTGTTTCTCATTGAACTGTGGCTCTTTCTCATTGGCTACAATTTTGCTGCTTCTGATTGGCTCAGCTGTGGCTGTTTCTGACTGGCTGGTCTGAGGCTGTATCTCATTGCCTGGACTGTGGATGTTTCTCACTGGCTAAAATTTTGCTGTTTCTGATTGGCTCATCTGTAGCTATTTCTCATTGGCTGACTTTTCACTGTTACTCATTGGCTGGCTTTTCACTGTTACTCATTTGCTCATCTGTGGCTGTCTCATTGGCTAAAATTTTGCTGTTTCTGATTGGCTCATCTGTGGCTGTATCTCACTGGCTGGACTGTGGCTGTTTCTCATTGGCTAAAATTTGGCTGTTTCTGATTGGCTCATCTGTGACTGTTTCTCATTGATTAGACTGTGTCTCTTTCTTATTGACTGGACTGTGGCTGTTTCTCATTGGCTAAAATTTCACTGTTTCTGATTGGCTCATCTGTGCCTGTATCTCATTGGCTAGTCTGTGGCTGTATCTCACTGGCTGGACTGTGGCTGTTTCTCATTGGCTAAAATTTGGCTGTTTCTGATTGGCTCATCTGTGCCTGTATCTCATTGGCTAGTCTGTGGCTGTATCTCACTGACTGGACTGTGGCTGTTTCTCATTGGCTAAAATTTGGCTGCTTCTGATTGGCTCATTTGTGGCTGTTTCTTATTAGCTGAATTTTCACTCTTTCTTATTGCCTGGGCGTGGCTGTTTCCAAATTGGGAAAGGAGTACTTCAGGTCTGTATGTTGTCACCCTGCTTATTGAAGCACAAGCTGGAATCAAGAATGCCAGGAGAAATATCAATAACCTCAGATATGCAGATGACACCACCCTTATGGCAGAAAGTGAAGAAGAACTAAAGAGTCTCTTGGTGAAAGTGGACAGTGAAAAAAATTGGCTTAAAACAACATTCAACAAAACTTAGATCATGGCCTCTGGTCCCATCACTTCATGGCAAATAGATGGGGAAACAATGGAAACAATGAGAGACTTTATTTTGGGGGCACCAAAATCACTGCAGATGGTAATTGTAGCCATGAAATTTGCTCCTTGGAAGAAAAGTTATGACTAATCTAGACAGCATATTAAAAAGCAGAGACATTACTTTGCTAACAAAGGTCTTTCTAGTCAAAGTTATAGCTTTTCCAGTAGTCATGTATGGATGTGAGCGTTGGACTATAAAGAAAGCTGAGTGCTGAAGAACTGATGCTTTTGAACTGTGGTTTCTTGAGAGTCCCCTGGACTGTAAGGAGATCTAACCAGTCCATCCTAAAGGAAATCAGTCCTGAATGTTCATCGGAATGACTGACGCTGAAGCTGAAACTCCAATGCTTTGGCCAACTGCTGCGAAGAACTGACTCATTTGAAAAGACCCTGTTGCTGATTGAAGATTGAAAGATTGACGGCAGGAGAAGGCGATGACAGAGGATGAGATGGGTGGATGGCATCACTGATTGGATGGACATGAGTTTTGAGCAAGCTCTGAGAGTTGGTGATGGACAGGGAGGCCTGACATACTGCATTCCACGGGGTCGCAAAGAGTGAGCAACTGAACTGAACTGTGGATATTTCTCATTGGTGGGACATTCACCATGTCTCATTGGCTGAAATTTCCCTCTTTTTCATTGGCTGGGCTGTGATCACTGTTTCTTATTAGCTCATCTGTGGCTTAGTCTCATTGGCTGGACAGCCACTGTGTCTCATAGGCTGAAATTCCCTGTTTCTCATTGGCTAGGCTGTGGCTGTTTCCCATTGGCTGAACTGCTTCTCGTTGGCCAGGCCGGCCTATTTTTCATTGGTTGTATGGTGACTGCTTCTCATTGGTGGCTGTTGGTGGACAAGAAGAAAAAAATCATCGTTTTTCTGCTGGATTGTAAAGTAACCATCCTTCTACCCAGCAATGTAAGGTAAGCTGCAGCAGAGAGCATGGTGAAAGAGCTCCACCTCGGGGCTTCCCAACTCCATTTCCAATTCATTTTTACTGTACAGGTATCACACATGTTAAAGTATCAGCTTTACAGAAACCTGAAGCTGGACTAATACAAGACATACGGGGAGCTCTACTCCACTGTCATCCCGGCAGCCAGGCGCCACGCTCAGTGTGTGCCGCCAAGGTCGCCCAGGGCATCCGCGTCCACCAGCAGAAGGACCAACAGAATCTTGTGAGGGAGGCCTTGGGGCCAGGCCTGGAGGCAGCTCCGTGCATCCTGCTCACTGTGAACGTCATCCCAGGACACGCATAACTGCAAGGAGGCTGGGAGATCATCTCGCTGGGAGCCCAGGAAGGGAGGACACGGTGCTGTGGGCAGCCACAGTCCTGTCACATGGGCCACCTGTCCCTGTGGGCACCTGGGTGTCACGTGGTGGGAGTGTTTCTAGTCTCCACTGCTTCCTACCTGACCTCCTCTTACACAGAGGTTCTCGGGACACCGGAAATCGACTCAAGAATTGGATATTTCACCAGCTAGTGGAAACAGAAGGAAACAGCCCTGCAAGGAGATGCGCAGAATTCAGAGTGAGGCATTCAAGCCCAGAGGAGCCCCGGAGCGGAGGCGGTGCCGCGGATGGACACCCACTCAGGCAGACAGGCGCCGGCTGCTGCGCTGCCTTAGCTGCTGCGTTACCTGAGGTGCACAGGGGGTCTTTGCAGGTGTGGCTGAGTTAAGGCGCTTGTGAACGGGAGATGGGCTTGGATATTCTAGGTGGACCCAGTGTAATCCCCAGAGTCCTTACAAGAGAGAAGCAGGCGGGTCAGAGAGTGAGGAGATGAGCCGTGGCCACAGAAGCAGGGGTCCCAGTCAGAGGGAGGATCCGAAGGTGGAGGAAGGGGCCGCGAGCCCAGGAGTGAGGATGGCCCCCAGACGCTGCAAAAGGGAAAGGAGCCGAGCCTCCCGCGGAGCCTCCAGAAGGCACACAGCCCTGCCCACCCGGATTCCAGCCTTGGGTAGCTGATCTCAGACTTCTGGCTTCCTGAACTGGAGGGAAATAAGCTGCGTTGTTTGGTGCTGCTGCGTGCATGGTGATTTGTTACAGCAGCATTTGTACGCTTGTTGGGATGAATGGCCTCCAATCCCAAATCTGATGGGCATTAGCTCGGTGAGGGGTGAAGGTCAGGTCAAGGACAGTGTCCTACAGCTGCTGGGCCCTCTGATGTTTGGGGAATGCATGGCGTCCAGTGGAATGAACTGGGGTGGGGTGGGAGATGGGGGCCTGCCGGTTCCTCGGGGTGGGCCTAAAGCCCAGGGGCCCTCCCTGTGCAGTCATGGCCTCACCAACTCCCTCGGCCGGCCCACTGTGCCCACGCATGTGGGTGTCTGCATGCGTGTGTGTGTGTGTACAGTGTGTGCACATGTGTCTCTGCGTGTATACGTACATTCTGGGGGTATGTATGCGTGTGTACACTTTCCACTGTGCAGGCGTGTGGGTACATATGAGTGCCTTTGTGCCTGCATGGCTGTGTGCTTGTGAAGGGACGGGAGCTGAATGCAGCTGGGGCAGCTCTGCGCCTTCACCCAGACACAAGTCCCCTCAGACACACTCTTGGGTCAGAAAACAGATTGTCTTGTTTTTGTCTTGTTTCCCTCACTGAGTTTTGGGGGACGGTGGAGGCAGAGACTGGGGCCTAGAACCTGTGCATCTGTGGGAGCACTGACTGGTGAACAAGGGGAAGTGGGATCCAGAGGACTGGGTGTCAGCGATCAGCTGCATGAGTGCAGCCCAGACTCACGACCACCACCCGCACCCCAGGAAGGTTTGCAGTCAGCTCAGAAGACAAAATGGTTCTCCAGGGACAAGGGAGGATTCACAGGACACGTCAGGAATCCACTGGGCAACTGTAGGAATATAGCTGAGTCTCTGGAAACAGCCAGGCACCATAGCTGGGTGTCTTGAAACAGCCAAGTGCCAAAGCTGGGTCTCTAGAAACAGCCAAGAACTAGAGCTGGGTCTCTGGAAACAGGTGCTACACCTTCTCTCCAAGGAGCTAGTTGACTGTGGGAGGGCCCACATGGATACTGAATCTCCTAGAAGTTGATGGCGGGTCTCAGGACTCTGGTTCTTGCCTGTGGCAGAATTGACTAGATGACTTTCCAGAAAGGAGTGATTCCACAGGGAAACCCTCTCAGAGTCCACTTCAGGCTTTTGCAAGAGTGGCTTCCCTTCTAGGCTGCTCAGGCGTAACCAGCAGCTGTCCCTTCCCTTTGGCTCCCAGCCTCCCGTCCCTCTCTCAACGCGGAGCCGGGCCCGCCGTGGACCCTGACCGCAAGGGGGCGGTGCGGAGCTGCCGCCAAACCCCCAAGTCTGGGGTCCCGTCTGGCTGCCCTGGGCTGCTTCCTCCCTTCCAATCCCTGTCCCTCTGGACAAGAACCTGGAAGCTCCTTTCTGCACAGGAAAAGGGGGGGAGGCTCTGAGAAGATCTGGGAAGGGCCGCCCACGATGGGCCGTCCTGGCATTACTGCCATCAGGCGCCCGGTGCAGGGTCATCTAGCCAGGTGGGTGCGGTTCCCGGGGTCCTTATGAGTGTCAGAGACACCCCGGTGCCCTGAGCCTGCCAGCCCCGTGCTGCGTTCTCACAGTCCCTGAGCCAAGACCGGGAGAGGGCTGCGCCCTGAACCCAGCACAGAGCCCTCCAGGCGGGGGTCCGCTACTCACCAGCCGAGGAGCAGCACTGAGTGGTGGGGGAGCTGGCGCCTCCAGGGGGTCCTGTGATGGTGGGGGGACAGGAGAAGGGCTGGTGCTGTGGGTGGCTGCCCAGGGTCTGTCCCACTCAGCCTGGTGCCTCTCCAGCCTGAGCATCCTACCGCAGGCCACCCACGGCCTTCACTCAACCCCAGACAACACTGAGATTCCTGAGTAAAGGGGGCTGGGGCCCGACAAGGCGGAGCCCCCTGCTCCATCGTGCTGGGGTCACGCGCTCTGCACCTCCCGGAGCTGTGCCCCGCATCACTGCCCAGACTCTTCATGGTGACCTCTGGGGGTGGGGAGTCCGAGAATGCTGGATGGACCCTGACTCCATGACACCCTGGGGGCTGACCACACACAGGACAGGGATGGCCTCCCCCCAGAGGTGCCCTGAAGCACCATCCAGCCTTGGTCAGGGGTCCCCTGGACCTTGTGACTTGCCTCGTGAAGGGTGGACCTCACCACGGGGGCACTCTACCTGGAGGAGCTGCACATTTTGACCCGTGTCTGGGGGACAAGACACAGGTCCCCCTGAAGGGGTGTGTCTCCCCCATCTCCAGAAACCCATTCCCAGCAGCCCAGCAAGGTCGGATCTGTGCGCCCCCCACTACCAATGCTGGGGCTCAGCGTCCAGGCCCCCGTGGTGTCCAGGTGAGGCCAGGCTGAGGGAGCTGAGCCCGGCGTGGAGGTGGGGGCTGCTCTTCACTGCGTTGCGTGGACTTCTCGCTGCAGCGGCTTCTCTTGTCATGGAGCACAGGCTCCGGGGCGCGCGGGCTCAGTAGCTGTGGCGCACAGGCTTCATTTGCTCCGCGGCAGGGAGACTGTCCCCCGGGGCCGGGGGCCGAGCCCACGTCCCCTGCATTGGCAGCCGGATTCTTATCCACGGGACCAGCAGGAAGTCCAAGGGGTTGTCTTCTGATGGCAGTACTGTGTGGTCAGTCGGATCCTCATGTCCTGCGTTATTGAGCCTCCCTCCCTCCTGAACAGTTCTGGCGCCTCCTCTGGGTGGCCCCCATCCCTCCCTACCTGTATCTGGACACCCTCCCTCTTCGCCCTGCCAAGACCCAACCCCAGGGAGGCAGGCTCTGCGGCTGCTGTCCGCGGTGCTGACCGGGATTCGACGGTTGAGCTGGTTTCAGCACCACGGTCAGAGTCTATGAAGGCAAGGCCTCCTCCAGCATTTCCTGCTCTCTCGGTCGGCCAGTTTTCATCAGCTGAGCCCCATCCGTGGTCCTCTTGTGTGGTCTCCACGCAGGAGTTAAACAAAGCATCAAATCAGAGCGTGCGGGTAAGCTGGACAAGCACCAGGGGGGTAGTAGTAATTGACAGTGACTCAAAATCCGTTCATGATCCGAAGAGAACAGTGCAGACCTTATGGTGCTGGCGCCGCGCTCATCTGCTCTCTCGGTCGGCCAGTTTTCATCAGCTGAGCCCCATCCGTGGTCCTCTTGTGTGGTCTCCACGCAGGAGTTAAACAAAGCATCAAATCAGAGCGTGCGGGTAAGCTGGACAAGCACCAGGGGGGTAGTAGTAATTGACAGTGACTCAAAATCCGTTCATGATCCGAAGAGAACAGTGCAGACGCTTATGGTGCTGGCGCCGCGCTCAGCGTCACCAGGGGCTCATGTGATGTTCGTCTTCCTCTGCCCCCTCAGAACTGTCTTCTACCAGACCAGGGTCAGCATACCAGGTATCTAGGTGTGGCCCAAAGATAACAGACTGGGCTCACACCAAAGTAGGTTTCAAAACCTGGATCTGCCTCTCGCTAGCTCTGCGTCCTTGGGAACGTCGTCGTGCCTCCCTGAGGCTCACTTTGCTTTTCTGTGAAATGGCAGTAACAACGGTGTCTGCTTAATGGGAAGCAGATGGTCAGAGACTATTACATTCTCTCATAGGAGGCAGGCGGTTTAGCTAACAGGTAGGATCTGGAGGAAGGCATCCTCGGATTGTATCAGAGTTCTGACTGATGCTGAAACTCCAGTACTTTGACCACCTGATGCAAAGAACTGACTCACTGGGAAAGACCCTGATGCTGGGAAAGATTGAAGGCGGGAGGAGAAGGGGGTGACAGAGGATGAAATGGTGGGATGGACCAATGACTCGATGGACATGAGTTTGAGTAAACCCTAGGAGTTAGTGATGGACAGGGAGGCCTGGTGTGCTGCAGTCCATGGGGGTCACAAAGAGTCAGAAACGACTTAGCAACTGGACAACTGCCTTTTATTAACTTTGTGACTTAGACAAAGTCATGCCACTAGCTTGTCATCTATCAAATGAAGATCATGCCAGGACCTGCTCTGTAGGGTTTTCGTGAGAAACTAAATGCTTTTCATGTGATTCGAGGAGTGAAATGACAGGCACGCACTTAGCACGCATTCAGGGAAGCGGGCTGTTATCACTGCTATTACCATCACCGTCATCACCAAGCACCTAGACACAGTCTGGAAAACCACTTCTGCCTGGTAATGAGTGCCACTGTTATGAATTATTCTTAGGGTTTCTGTGAGTGTCCTTAGACCTCTGATACTGATGAAGAAACTAAAGCTACAAGCTGAAAAGTGACTTGCCTAGGACTGGGGCTCTGATCAAGGCTGTCTGACACCAATGCGTGGTCCCACCCGCCCACATTTAGCAGCAAGGCAGGAAGAACCTTAGGAATCCTCCACCCCCATCCCCAGAGGGAAGACCAGGGCTCATGGTAGTTTGACCAGAGGTTTGCACAAATTATCTCTCAGCCCTTCTCTATATTCTCACCTTTGCCAGTTGTGCTCGGATACTCCCTTCCTTCGTGGATCCTGCAGTGGATCCCAGGAGCTTTTCCTGCTGGCGTTGCAGCCAGGAGTCTGGAACCGCAGGGAGTCACTTGGAAATATCGTCTTATCCAAACCACGGGGAGGAGGAGCTCTGGCATCCAGTGGGCGGAGCCCTAGGGCTGAGCTGAGCGTCCCACAGTGCACAGGACCCTACACGCCACGAAGAATGACCCGGCCCCAAATGCCAGTAGCTCCGGGTGCGGAAAGGCTGGTCTGTGTGTTTGTAAGGACCAACACAAACTTGGAAGGTGTATACCCCACACCAGTTTCCTGAGAATTGGATTGGATGAGGTCATCAAAACCTCATTGGTTAGGGTTATTTTTCCTTTCTACCTTTACAGGGACAGGGGATTCCCAAGGGGTCCACTGGTTAGGGCTCTGCTCTGTCACTGCCGAGGGTCCAGGTTCAGTCCCTGGTCGGGGAGGTAAGATCTCACAATCTGTGTGGTGCGGATTCCCCACCACCGCCCCCAGAACCCTTCCTTTCTGTCTTTATTAGGAGGGAGTGTCATTTATGTAACTGAAAAATACATTTACAAAAAAAGAAACAAAAGTAGCTGTGGGTGTATCCAAACCAAAGAAACGAAACTGCTTCTAAACTGTAGGGAGAGGGGAGGGTGCTGGGGGATTGCAGGCGAGGGCGCGCAGCTGGAAGGAGTGGGGAGCTCCAGAGGCTGGCCTCAGCCCTGGGGCTCCACCTGCGCCGATGGCCGTGATCCTGTCTCCCTCTTCCGCCCCTCTCCGGATTTCTCTCTCTTTCTGTCTCTCCCTCCCCCCCTTGCTCTCAGTCTCACTTACCCTCCCTGGCTCCCTCCCTTCCCGCTCTGGCTCTAGGAGGAGGCTCTTTCAAAGTCCTTTTGGTTCTTGGAAATACTTCCCGATGGCAAAACGCGAAACCTGGGTCACTCCCCAGATATCAGCATCCTTTGCTCGCATTCATGAGCACCCGGGGAAACCCGCACTTCCGGTGTAGGGCAGCGCGCTTCCGGTGTAGGGCAGCCAGCTTCCGGTGTAGGGCAGCGCGCTTCCGGTGTAGGGCAGCGCGCTTCCGGTGTAGGGCAGCGCGCTGCCGGTGTAGGGCAGCGCGCTGCCGGCCCTGGTAGGGGCGCTGCCAGGCTGACTCAGTTTCCTCGTCCGTTCAGTGGGCGTAACGCACAGCACCTGCCTCGCAAGTTGGTTCAAGGCCTAAATGAGAGAGCATGGGAGCAGGCTTGAACAGAGCCTGCGCTCAGCAAGCTGGTCTGCAGATGCCCTGCAGTTCGACCCCGGGTCGGGAAGATCCCCCGGAGAAGGGAATGACTACAGTCATTCTCCAGTGCTCCTGCCCGGAGAATCCCGCGGACAGAGGAGCCTGGCGCGCTGCAGTCCACGGGGGTCGCAAAGAGTCAGACACGCCTGGGCGACTGACACTTTCAGATCTGAACCAGGTTCCCTTGCCTTCCCAGCGCAGTTGAACCTCGTCACCCGGGCTGGGACCAGCAGCGCAGAGCCCCACGAGCGCCCCCGCCTACTAGTCCAGGCTGCAGCCGCCCCTCCGCCCTCCCTCCTGCTTTCCAAGCAGAGCCCCCGCTGGGGAGCTCAACCCTCCTCAGGTGCCCTAGACGCGGCTACCTGACACCTGGACCACTGGCCCAGTGGCGATTTCCTTGTAGAATCAATATGAAATACCATTAAAATTTTAGTTCTGGCCCCACTAGCTACAGTTCAAGTGCCGACAGCCACATGTGGTTACTGTACCGGACATGCCCATCATTCCAGAAGGTTCAGTTCAGTTCAGTCACTCAGTTGTGTCCGACTCTTTGTGACCCCTGAACTGCAGCACGCCAGCCTCCTTGTCCATCACCAACTCCCAGAGTGCACCCAAACTCATGTCCATTGAGTCGGTGATGCCATCCAACCATCACATCCTCTGTCGTCCCCTTCTCCTCCTGCCTTCAATCTTTCCAACATCAGGGTCTTTTAAAATGAGTCAGCTCTTTGCATCAGGTGGCCACAGTATTGGAGTTTCAGCTTCAGCATCAGTCCTTCCAATGAACAGCCAGGACTGATTTCCTTTATGATGGACTGGTTGGACTTCCTTGCAGTCCAAGGGACTCTCAAGAGTCTTCTCCAACACCACAGTTCAAAAGCATCAGTTCTTCAGTGCTCAGCTTTCTTCACAGTCCAACTCTCACATCCATACATGACCACTGGAAAAACCATAGCCTTGACTAGATGGACCTTTGTTGGCAAAGTAATGTCTCTGCTTTTTAATATGCTGTTTAGGTTGGTCATAGCTTTTCTTCTAAGAAGCAAGAGTCTTTTAATTTCATGGCTGCAATCACCATATGCAGTGATTTTGGAGCCCCCCCAAATAAAGTCAGCCACTGTTTCCACCATCTCCCCATCTATTTGCCATGATGTGATGGGACCGGATGCCATGATCTTAGTTTTCTGAATGACAAGTTTTAAGCTAAGTTTTTCACTCTCCTCTTTCACTTTCATCAAGAGGCTCTTTAGTTCCTCTTCACTTTCTGCCATATGGGTGGTGTCATCTGCATATCTGAGGTTACTGATATTTCTCCTGCCACCTTGAGTCCAGCTTGTGCTGAAGATTCTGTGGGATAGATCTTTGCCCACCCTACTCCCCCCCACCCCACCCCACCCCGGCTCTGAAGTCCTGTCCATCGTAGAACCTTCCTCTCCTGTATTTTCCTTCTCTTTTCAGGGTCAGCCTGCCTGAGATCAAATCCCACTCACACAGCTTTACAGCTGCATGAGCTAAGTTTCCTAAGGCAAAACAAAGTGGAAAACACAATGGGAATAGTAATACCACCCTCCTCTCACCCATAGAGTTATTCCGAAGATTAAGATTACGTAAGGAGAGAGTTTAGAACTGCCCTTAAACGATTCCGACCCTTCCATGAGCACTGGCTGCTGTTCTTGTTGTTGTTATGCACTTTCTTCAAGATGCTGAAATAAGTTCCAGCCCCCTTTTAAAATCTGCGTGAATGAGTTCCAAAAGAAACCGCCAGGTGGGAAAGAAGTGGTGGCCCAGAGTCACCCAGAGAGAGTCCCTCTGCATGTGTTTACAGCTGTGTCTCTGGCTGCACAGGGTCTTGGTTGTAGCATGTGGGGTCTAGTTCCCTGACCAGGAATTGAACCCAGGGCCCCTGCATTGGGAGCACAGATTCTTAGCCCCTGGACCACCAGGAAGCCCCTCCTTTGTGTATTTAAAATATGTTTACTTAGACCACTTTGTTGATTGCCTGTTCTCAAGCAGAGCCTTTATCCCCCTCTCAGGGGCCATTTGGAAATGGTAATGAGTCTAAACCACAGGGAGGGAGAGCTACTAGCATGGTGGGCAGAGCCCTGGGACCCGGCTGAGCATCCCCCAGAGCACAGGCTGCCCCCACCACAAGCAACGACCCAGCCCCACACGCCAGCAGCTCCCACTGCGGACCACGGGTCTATGCGCAAGAGCTCCACCCAGCTGAATGGACCGTTGTTGTTCTTCAGTCGCTCAGTCGTGGGCGATTCTCTGCCACCCCATGGACTGTGGCCCGCCAGGCTCCTCCGACCCTTCCATTTCCCAGGCAAGACTACTGGAGTGGGTTGCAATTTCCTTCTCCAGGGGATCTTCCCAACCCAGGGATGGAGTCTGCATCTCCTGAATTGGCAGGTGGATTCTTCACCACTAAGCCAACAGGGAAGGCCCTTGAAAGGTGTATAAAGTGAAGTCACTCAGCCATGTTCAACTCATTGCCACCCCATGGACTGTAGCCTGCCAGGCTCCTCCATCCATGAGATTTTCTAGGCAAGAATACTGGAATGGGTTGCCATTTCCTCCTCCAGGGGGATCTTCCCGACCCAGGGATCAAACCCAGGGGTCTCTCTCACTGCAGGTTGTCCAACTCATTGCCACCCCATGGACTGTAGCCTGCCAGGCTCCTCCATCCATGAGATTTTCTAGGCAAGAATACTGGAATGGGTTGCCATTTCCTCCTCCAGGGGGATCTTCCCGACCCAGGGATCAAACCCAGGGGTCTCTCTCACTGCAGGCAGACTCTTTGCCATCTGAGCCACCAGGGAAGCCCTTGGAAGGTATATACTTCAAACTAATTTCATGGCCTTGGACTGGACAAGATCATCAAAACCTTACTGCTGCCGTTAAGTCGCTTCAGTCGTGTCCGACTCTGTGCGACCCAATAGATGGCAGCCCACCAGGCTCCCCCGTCCCTGGGATTCTCCAGGCAAGAACACTGGAGTGGGTTGCCATTTCCTTTTCCAATGCATGGAAGGAAAAAGCAAAAGTGAAGTCGTGTCCGACTCTTTGCGACCCCATGGACTGCATCGTACCAGGCTCCTTCGTCCATGGGATTTTCCAAGCAAGAGTACTGGAGTGGGATGCCATTGCCTTCTCCCAAAACCTTACTGCTGCTGCTGCTGCTAAGTCGCTTCAGTCGTGTCTGACTCTGTGCGACCCCATAGACGGCAGCTCACTAGGCTCCTCTGTCCCACTAATCTTGCTTCTCCAGGCAAGAATAGTGGAGTGGGTTGCCATTTCCTTCTCAAAACCTTACTAGCCAGCGTTTTTTTCTCTTTTTCAAGGAGGATGTGTTCAGGTACTAAGTAAGTTCAGTAACTAAGAATTACTTTTTTGAAAAAAGAGAATAGCAGCAGATGTATCCAAGCCAAGCAAAGAAACACAATTCCTTCTCTGACCCCTCCACCTCTTCCTCTGGATACCCTGTTTCCTTCCCTTTCCTTCCTTGGATTCCCGAATCCTCCTCCCTGTCTCCCTCCCCTCTCCCACAGCAAGCTGGCTCCCGCCAGGCCACCGGTAGCCTCTGGCTTGTTACCAGGCTTTTTTTTTTTTTTAAAAATCAGCCTTGATCTGCTTCTGAGCCTGCAGCGAGGGGACATGTGTGTCCTCCTCTTTGTGGACAGACTGCTCATGCTTCCTTCTCCGTTGCTGCTGGGCTCTGGTCCAAGTTCCTCCCCCTTTTATCTCTGTGTCACCCTTCGCAGCCGCTTCATCTCAGGCCTCTGTTCTTCCCGCTTCACTCAGAACCAGCTACATAGTTTTCAGGGTGCATGGCAAAGGAAGATGCGGGGCCCCTTGTTCAAAAGCACTAATAGTTCAAGATAGAGCAAACCACTTAACAAGCAGAGGGCCCCGCTGGGCATGGCCCCCAGGGACCCTGCAGGCGCCCCCTGTGCTCTGGTGGGGCTGACTGCTCTTCCCTCTGCTCTGGGTCAGGGTCTCCGGGGTCTCTTGTCCTCCTGCCCCTCCTCCCAGGCTCTCCAGCTTGGCAGTCGCCCAGCATCCCCCAGGACCTGCCCTCCAAAGGTCCTTGGGGTAGACAGAACTAAAGATGTCCAGGCACAAACCCCTGGAACCTATGACTGGGTTATGTGTGTGCTAAGTCACTCAGTGGTGTCCGACTCTTTGCACCCCCATGGACTGTAGCCCTTCAGACGCCTCTGTCCATTCGATTTCCCAGGTAAGAATACGGGAGTGGGTTGCAATGTCCTCCTCCAGGGGGTCTTCCCAGTCCAGGGGCTGAACCAGGGTCTCCTGGGTGTCCTGCACCGCAGCTGGATTCTTGGTTCTTTTTCACTACGTTAGGCCTTGGTTGCAGCACATGGACGCTCCCTGGTTTCTGTGAGTGGGGCCACTGCCTGACTCTGGTGCATGGGCCTCCCGCTGCGGTGGGGGCTTCTGCAGAGCGTGGGCTCTGGCTGGTGTCTCCAGTGCTCACCATGTGAGGGCGCAGTGCCTGGGGCGTGCAGCCTCTGAACACAGGCTCAGTGGTTGTGGCTCCAGGGCTTAGTCACTCTGCAGCACATGGGATCTTCTGGGAGCAGGGATTGACCCCATGTCCCCTGCACTGGCAGGTGGGTTCCTAACCACTGAGCCACTGGGAAGGCACAGACACCCCAGCAGCATGGAACTTGCACTGATTACGGAGTAACGCATCAGATCTAGCTGTTACCATGCCTGTTATCCAGGTGGACCTCACGTAATCACGTGAGCCCTAGAAACAGAGGACCTTCTCTGGCCAGAGGCAGGGCAGCGGGGCAGGCCTGCAAATCCAGGAGTTTGAAGCCCAAGAGGGACTCAGGTGGAGGGACAGAGTGAATGCCGCAGGAGGAAGCAGGCAGCCTTTACGGAGTAACGCATCAGATCTAGCTGTTACCACGCCTGTTATCCAGGTGGACCTCACGTAATCACGTGAGCCCTAGAAACAGAGGACCTTCTCTGGCCAGAGGCAGGGCAGCGGGGCAGGCCTGCAAATCCAGGAGTTTGAAGCCCAAGAGGGACTCAGGTGGAGGGACAGAGTGAATGCCGCAGGAGGAAGCAGGCAGCCTGTCCCAGCAGGCCAGGTGCAGACCTGGCCAGGTGGGGGAGTTTGTCTTTTGTTTGTCTGCTTGAGGTGATGAGTGTTCTGGAATCAGATAGAGGTGGTGGTTGTACGACATTGACAATATACTAAATCCCTTTAAAACGATGCACTGTAATGTGAGTCCAAACATCAACAGAAAATAACTAACTAAAATGCTGTTATTTCAACATTTATCTTGGGTGACCGCTCTGCCACCCCCACCTTAAACTTTGCCTTGCATGTGAAAGAAAAATGTGTTAGTCGTTCAGTCGTGTCTGCCTCTTTGAGACTCCGTGTACCGTAGCCCGCCAAGCTCCTCTCTCCGTGGGATTCTCCAAGCAAGAATACTGGAGTGGGTTGCCGTGCCCTCCTCCAGGGGATCTTCCCCGCTCGGGGATGGAATCCGGGTCTCCTGCATCGCAGGCGGATTCTTTACCATCTGAGCCACCGTCCCAGCCTGTTCCAGCCCATCCCCCTTCCGGACTGTGAAGTGGACACTCTGCCCCCTTCAAGTTCTGACCCTGTTTTTCCCGCTTAATACCCGACTCAGGACAAATCAGAAGCTCCCCGTGGCTTCCAACCCCGATCTCTCAGGCAAACCAGGCTCCACCCGGGGCCTCAGGGCCCTGGGCTCCACCTGGCAGCCTGCCCGCTCCCTCCGGTCCTCGGCCCTGTAAACACGTACTCCTCCCGCTACGGAAAATTCAGGTCAAGCCGCACCTCCTCCTTATCCAGGACCCTCCCTGCTCTTGGCCGCAAAGGTGGCTCAGATGGTGAAGTGTCTGCCTGCAATGTCGGTCGGCGACTGAGTTCGAGGCCTGGGTGGGGAAGATCCCTCTCCAGTGTGCTTGCCTGGAGAATCCCCAAGGACAGAGGAGCCGGGTGAGCCCCAGTCCATGGGAGTCGGATACGCCCGAGCGCCTTCTCTTTCTTTCCCTCCACCCCAGCTCACAACAGAGCCGGCCTCCTCACCCCCTTGGGGATCGTCCTCCCTCCCATCCTGAGTCTTCTCGTACTGCTCGGCGCAGGCCCCCAGCGAGGTGACGCCCAGGCCCGGACCTTCAACTCCCCAACGCAGGCAGCGGGCCGCCATCCGCGGCCACCTCCACCCGCTCCTACCGCCGGTCTCACTGCCTGATCTTGTCAGCTTCTCTCTCTCTTCCAGGCCGCACACTCGCTCCCCCAACCGCTGCAATCTGGAAGAAATTACTCTTTCCAAACAGCCAGACTTCCCCACTTGCAGGAAATTCCAGGCTGGCAGGGGCGGGGCCGAGCTGGGGGGCCGCCCCGTCCATCCAGCCCCCACCCCCTCCGCGGTCCTTCCACTGGCACAGCCAGTCCCGGCCACTTCCCGCCCCCACACTCAGCCTGGAGGGGCCTCAGCTTTTCCGCCGCGGCTTCTTAGTCCTTAAATCCTAGAGGCCAACTTTTGGAC